>JAHLWY010000264.1:0-61245 GCA_020002185.1 Paraescarpia echinospica
AAACCCAGACCGGGCAGGCATGATATATTGGTGTAAAAACCTGGCTCTCAACACTGGGCGCTGTGCATCCATGGTAACTCGAAGATCATGTTAATGTCGGTCCCGTCTCAAATTGGCATGTGAAATAAACACACTAAGGACGACACGCACCCTGGCAGTGGCCACCCTCAGTGCCAGAATACAAAGGTCAGATTGGCGAGCATGTTCTGAAAAAGGCTGACTAGTTAACTTAGGCCACATAATATCATATAATTCTAGACACAACATATACATACTAATCAGTCAATATATTGCCGTGTGCTGCAAAGAAATAGAACTAGAAACTTGGGAGTTTTATAAAGCGGGTGTTTTCAACATACTAAGCAACACTTCCATAGAACATTTCGCAATATGCGCCTCGACTAATCCCTATAGTGTTGATCTCGTGTGTTCAAAAAGTAGCATAAACGTCCAATATTGCGTATGGGAAAAGGCAGTTTGTAAGACGCTTCTCGGGGAAATCGGCACAGTAGCGCACTGTACTGAGTTGAACGCATACTAATAGACATATATTTATATAAAAATCAGGCAGCGGTGTCGGCAATGTATTGGAAACCTTATCACGTCAGAGGAATCTCACGGTTATTTCCTATTCGTTCGGCAGAGGACTGAACCATCGTGAAACACTGTGTGTTGAGGCATTATGACACCAACGCTTAAATGAAACTAGTGTATGATATGATTTATTCCGCGGTTTTCTACCATTCGAACTGACTGGAACGTAACGTGCGTTGCCATATTCCCCGGAATGCGATATTGAATATACATATAAATGCATATATTTCCTCTTTCCCCAGGTTTCCTCGTGAATAACGACGTCCCCATGTACATCGGGTTTGATTGTGACGGGTTCTACTTTGACGGCGGCAAAATGGACGAGGTACGCATTGCCTTGTTTAAATACTTTGCGTTTTCCATGTTTTATACCCTATTTCATTAAATAAAAAAGGCACTTCGATTAAGTTGAGTCACTGTGTGTGTGTGTTTGTGTGTGTGTGTGTGTGTGTGTGTGTGTGTGTGTGTGTGTGTGTGTGTGTGCGTAGGTTTTTGTTCGTTGGTTTGATTAATGTACCGTTATTAGGTATGACTATATAGCGGGATTGCAGGTTATATATATATATATTTTAAATATGATGTTAAGTAATGGTGTTACGTATTTGTGTAATAATAATAACAGTACTGTTTTTATTTCAGACAAACAATCAGTATGTAATTAAATATAATACATAATTAAATATAAAACATAAATACATATATAATAACTGTATATTTAAACATTATATAAAAACAAGACTCACTGATGTCGCAATTGCGACGTACAACGTAAAATATATTATGTAGAGAGCTATTTTATTTTACTCTTCCTTCTTCTAATCCTGAAAATAACTGATTGATTATATATATATATATATATATGAACAATTACAGTAACTTGGTACATGAATGAGGTATGTGTTTCATGACTAGACTTTCATTACTTTTCTCAGCTTCGCAGCTTTGACTATTGTAATATATATATATATAACTAAATATTTTTTTTTCCAGCTGCGGGTGTACAGCAGAGCATTGTCATATATCGACGTACTGGAGTTGTAAAGCAAGTAACGCCTATGCAGACATCGGCAGATTAATAACATAGTTTCATATACGTACGAAATATGATAACATTTAAATAGATCGTCCGTGTGCTTCTTGCTTTGTACCACGCGTGAGAATGTTACAATAAACAATTCTGTCGCAGTCATTGTTGTTGTCTCTTGGTGTATTGTATGTAATTATGTTCGGCTGCGGATGATTCATTTGGCACAAACAATAAAAATCATATATATTAGTTATTCATTTGGGCCGTGTACTCTTGTTTCGTTTAACATGCCTATAATTATAATCCACCAGTATCATGAATTAGCAACTGGTTCCTACCGATCCGCGCACATGTTCCAGCAGTTCAGTTGCATATTGAGTTGACGTTCATATTCTTTTCATTTGGTCTTTGTGCGTTTGCTTTGCCACCCGGTAGCACGTTTGTCAGTGTTAAGTTGAGCGTAATGTAAATGCTATAGCAGGCAGTGTATGGAAAGCGCTTGACATGCTTAGCCAGTACAGCAGAGTTTTAATAATGCGGGATCTAGAACATTGCTCTTATTATATTTTAAAATAGTGCTTTTACAATGCTTAAAATGAGTACTTTTAAAACATCATCAAATACTGTGCAAATAACTACTGCGGATACCGGCGCTATATAAGATTATATAAGATTTCATTATTATTGTTATCTAATGTTGGTATTGCATACCTGGTCAAGAATATGTCCATTGGTTTTCCGGTCATTATAGAAGTTGTAAGCCCATGTTAAATGAATCCACGGATGTTAGTATTCGTACACAGCACACACACACACACACACACACACACACACACACACACACACACACACACACACACACACACACACACACACACACACACACACACACACACACACACACACACACACACACACATATATATATATATACACACACACACACAGACACACATTGTACAATGTACTGAATTATGCATTGATGTGCTGGACATGGTTGGTTCTGAAGTACACTTTTCACTTTAGACTTACCGCGAAGCGGTTTAAATTGAACAGAACAACATAGGTACGATATGTAATGTTCATTTCCATTGCTATATCGAGTTTATTTTCTCATTGGGGGATAACCTGGAATATATAGCAAATGTGACTGCAACCACACACCACCAACGAAAACAATAACAACAACAATAAATCAACAACAGCAGCACCAAACGCAGCAGCAACAACAACAAAACAACTAACGAAATGATAATCGGCCTGCAAGTTAATTCAATAGTATATTTTCACGGGGTGTATCATCTACCATAATTAACTGCTTTGTTGTCACGGATGTTGTGCGCAATCTGCTTGAAGGCCGTACATGACTCTCACTCGTTCTGGTTCAATGCCACGGCCAAATCTAGACTAGAACACGTAATAATTTATCGTTTGTAGCTGCGTGTTTACTACGTAGATATATCGGCTACCGATATCACGGGGTTGTAAAACAACTGAAGAGTTGCCCTTACCGGAATATTTGCTCGAGTAATTCCCTACACCGCTTGTCGCATTCTTGTGTATGCGTATTGAACCTTCAAAGTATCTCTCCGAAGTTATTGTATTCCTATTCTGGTACAGCAAAGCCAGTACCATAAATAGTACTACGCTGCTGCGGACCGTTTAGGTCAATCGTAGTTGTATTGTTTAAATTGTATCAGGTGTGTGAAATTAATAAACAATTCTGCCTAGTTTTTGGCTAGTTGTCTGTTTATCATGCAGTATATATGTTCAATTGCTTGCGGTGCATTTATACCAAAAGTAACAACAACATATATGATAATTTAAAGAAATCTTACACAGCATGATTTCACTAGAGGACAACTATGCTTTGCAGTGTTATAGAACATCGTTGGCTAAACTTCGAAAGAAATCAAATAAACTCTATAATGGCTTCTTATGAGGAAGTATATGTTGATGTTTAATCTTATCTGCTACAACGGTTATAACCGCATGCTATGGATTGCCCGCGCTGAAATTCCCACGGGCTGCACTTAATGTCCAAATGCGTTTCCTCTGCAAAAGCGATCGAACCGTACAGTATCCAGACGTTTGTCAAAACGACGTGCACAGTATTCTTGTAATATTACTGCTAAAGTGAAACAGTTAAACAGTCCCCATACATTAGAGATAATTTCAATACTTCGTCGTATACTCGGCACACGAATCCGTGATCAATTTGTTTTAATAAACACCAGTTCTACGTGAGAATTTGGTGTTAAACAGAAAAGCAAAATTTTTATAATGAAAATCTGCATCAAGCAAAGCAACGTAGGGCTATCATAAACTAGTGTTGGTTTTGGACGTGGCCTAAACCTGCGATCAAATGTAATGTTGAAACCATGTATAAAATAAATGCAGGACCATAGGACTAGTTGTATTATCACGTTCGTTCTGACGACTATTGCCACCTGTCGAGTGCGTGTCACGTAACAGGGAATCGCCAATTTATAACATAAATCTGTTACAATTAATGAAAATGTGAACAGGATATTAATTTGTGTTAAAATATACCTATAAACATGGCACATCTGAAAGCACAAATACAAAATGTCACAGATCACAGCAGGTCATACACACGTTATTAATGTTCGAATTAGAATAATATTTTACAATAACTTATTATCCTCTGGACTGCGCAAAGCGCTTTACAAATTACTCCCTGGTAGACCTGTTCTGTGGGAAGCATCCAGTCTCGTTGGAATGGGTGAGGGTTGGCCATCCATATGGTGGAGAGCTTGTCTTTAACAAGATTTAACAAGATTGCCATCCAGAAAATTACTCTGGATGGCAGGTGGACAAGGAAGCCTTTTGGCTTATCGAGAGTCCAATACTTTTTATCTACATGTATCCCGCCTTTTTAAGGTGTGTGTCGATTTTATTTTTAAACATATTCACGCTACTAGCACCAACACAATCAGGAGATAATCTGTTCCATTCATTTACAGTCCTTTGTGAGAATGAGAACTTTCTTATATCTAATCTACACTGCTCCTTTACTAATGTAGCTTCATGTCCTCTGGTCCTTCTATTTTTCTTAACTGAGAAAAAAATGTTTCTATCAATATTTTCATAACCATTCAATATTTTAAACACTTCTATGTGATCTCCTCTCAATCTCCTGGTCTCTAATGTTGTTAAACCACATTCTTTTAGGCGTATTTCGTAACTAAGATCCCTCAGATTTGGTATCATTTTAGTCGCTCTCCTCTGTACTCTTTCTAGCATATCTATGTCCTTCTTGCGATATGGCCTCCATGCTTGTATACAATATTCTAAATGAGGCCTCACTATTGTTTTGTACAGCGGTACTATTAATTCTTTTTTCTTATACGCTATATTTCGCCTAATTAATCCAAGGATTTGATTTCCCTTTGACGCTGCAATTCCGCACTGCTCTGAAACCTTCATATCAGCACTAATGGTTAACCCCAAGTCCTTTTCTTTTACAGTAGTACTTAGAACAGTACCCCCCATTTTATATTTTACCTCTTCATTCCCATGACCTGTGTGGAGGCATTTACATTTCCCAAAATTGAACAGCATTTGCCACTTTTCAGACCATTTGATCAACCTATCAAGATCATCTTGTAAATGCTGTCTGTCTCCATCACTTTTAATCCTTCTAAACACTTTTGTATCATCCGCAAATTTTAACACCTTGCTTGTTATATCATCGTCCAAATCGTTGATATATATTAAGAATAATATAGGTCCTAGTACTGATCCCTGTGGTACCCCACTCAATACCGATTTCCAGTTTGAAGCCTCCCCATCAACTACTACACGTTGTCTTCTGTCATTCAGCCATTTTTCTATCCAGTTTATTATACCATTTCCTATGCCATGGGCCTTTAGCTTAAGGAGTAATCTTTGATGTGGTACTTTGTCGAAAGCTTTTTGAAAATCTAAATAGATGATATCTACTGGTGATCCCTCATCTACCCACCTAGTGATGTCTTCCAAAAAACATAACATATTTGTTAAGCATGACCTCGCTTTTAAAAACCCATGTTGAGATGGGTTTATCAAGTTATGTTTAACAAGAAAATCCACCATGTGATCTTTAATTAGTCTTTCTAATAATTTGCAAATCACTGATGTTAAACTCACTGGTCTATAGTTCTCTGACTTGTTTCTCGAACCTTTTTTAAATAACGGTATAATGTTTGCCTCTTTCCATTCTAAAGGAACCACTCCCTCTTCTAATGACAAATTGAAAACTGTTGCAAGCGGTACGCTAATTTGTTCTACAATTTCCAATAGTAGTTTGGGCGGAATCCCGTCCACTCCAGGTGATTTATTATCCTTCATAGCCCTTATTTTCTTAGCTACCATTTCCGAGGTTACAACTAACTGTCCTAAATAGTCTGAATCTGCCCCCTTGAACTTAGCCTCTGGTACTGGCAGTGAACTAATATCTTCCCTGGTAAACACTGAACTAAAATACTCATTCAGGTCTTCTGCCATTAAGAATCCCTCTGATATTGTATTTCCAGCACTATCTTCTAGAGGACCGACCTTATCCTGAACTTTCTGTTTGCTTCGAATATACGCATAAAAACTCTTACTGTCATGTTTTATATTACTAGCTAATTTTTTTTCATAGCTTCTCTTTGAATTTCTAATTTCAGCTGTAGCTTGATTAAGTGCTTCTTTATAAATGTTGTAGTCTTCATCATTTCCAGTACATCTATATGACTTCCACATCATTTGTTTATACTTAATTTTTCTAATGGCTTCTTTCGATAAGTGTTTCTTTTTAGACCGTTTCCCTTGTTTTTTGAAAGGTACAAATTTATCGACTATGCACTTAATTTCACTATTTCAGATATTCCAGCATTCGGTTGCTGTCTTATTCTTCAGTGTGTTATTCCAGTCTATCTTTGCTAAATATTTCCTCATGTCCTTATACCTTCCTTTGTGGAAATTTCTCCTATACTGCTTTTTACTATTCCTTTCTGATTTTACTTTGATGGTAAAATGTATCTGGTTGTGATCACTACTCCCCAGTGGCTCACATATCTTGACATTGTCAACTAATTCTTTCTGTGAGGACAAAACTAAGTCTAACACATTCTCTCCCCTGGTTGGTTCTAGCACATGTTGAGAAAGGAAACTATCTTGTACTAAAACTAAAAACTTGTGGTCCTCACTCCCCATACTCTGTAGAGATTTCCATTGTATATGCCCATGGTTAAAGTCCCCCATAATAATACAGTTCCGTTTGCTTACTTCCTTTATAGCGTTTTGTATTTTTTCATTCTCTTCTATGCTTATGTTTGGACTTCGATAAACTAACCCAACTGTTAACGTTGAGTTTCCTGTAACTATGTTACACCAAACAGCTTCTTCGCAATCTGCTTCTCTTTCTAATTTTATTTCATAAGCCTGGATAGATTCTTTAATATATAAAATAACTCCACCTCCCTTTCTTCCTATTCTATCTTTCCTAAACATTACATATCCTGTTAGTCCCAATTCGGCATCTGATATATCAGTGGTGGCCCACGATTCGGTTATACCTATTATGTGAGGGTCAATATCTTCTACCATAATGTTTAGTTCACTTCTTTTGTTTACTATGCTCCTTGCATTTAAACAAATGCATTTATATCCTGATTCAGAACAGTTTTCCAGGCTGTTCTTTGCCGATTTATTTCTGCTGTCTTTATCTATGCCTCCAGTTTCAGGCTTCTCTGTGAATCCCCCCTGCGAATCTAGTTTAAATAGATGCAGCCTGTCCCACTGTCAACAGATTGCAGCAAGTTCTCTGAGAAAACTGCTGCCCCCTTTCCACTTAGATGTAGGCCATCTCTGATGTACATATCTTCCCTCCCAACAAAGTATCCCCATAAATCTACGAATCCCACCCCCTCTTCTTTACACATCTGCTCAACTAGTGCGTTGATCGCCATCCTCTTGCAGTTTCTATATGTCGGCCCCCTTCCTCCCATTACTGGCAAAATTCCTGAGAGGATAATCTGTTCTACTCTTGTCTTCTTTAACTTCTTCACTAACTGTCTGTACTTCTGAACTATCCCAGTTGTTCCCTCCCTCTCTGCGTTATTTGTCCCTACATGTACTAGTATAGACCCTCCCTTGCCATGCCCCAGTACCTTCTCTACCCTTTCAGTTACATGTTCTATCCTAGCCCCCGGTAGACAAACAACGACGTCCTCCCCCTCGCTTAGAGTCTTATCTGTCTTTCTCATAATCGAATCGCCCATAAACACCCTCTCTTTCCTCATTGCCCCCTCAATCACTGCCTCAGTGTAGCTCTTTCTACGGTTTGCATCTGTCTGGTTGTAATCTTGTTCCCCTGTCTTCTGCTCTCCCGTCACAATCTCGTCCGTTCCATTCTTTCCTGACGCTGTTTCTCTTGTCACCTTTCTTCCTGTCATCGTCCCTCCCGACTTCTCTTCTGTCACATGTACTCTCACTTCCTTTCTTCCCGTCATCTTTCCTCCCATTGCATTTCCTTCTCTCCTCTCCCGTCTCTTTTCCCTCCTACCTCTTTCTCTACGGTCACTTTCTCTCCTGCCACCTTCACACCTGTCACATTTCCTGCCGTCGATCCTCCACTTTCTTCCCCTCCGATCACCTTCCCTCCTCTCAGTCTCCTTTCCTCGGTCTTGTTGCCACTACTCTGCTCCTTCAGTTTCACAGTATTCCCAACTTTATCCCTGTCGTCTCTCTCCATTCCATCTGTCTCCTTGCTGATTCTCATCTCCATCCCCTTCACAATATCTACCAACCTAGCTACCTCTTTCTCCAGACATTTCACCTTCCAACACCCCACGCACTGAAAGGTGAATCCCTCTTCCTTGGTTTCTGTCCATGACTTCGTACAGCCGGACAAGGCAAAATCCACCCAACTGTGGCAGTCGTCGCACACCAAGTGTCTCTTTGCCTTGACTTGCCGCTTGCAAGGCGCCATATCAGAATTTATTTAATAATAATAATCTAATTAGCTATTTAAAATAGTTTTGTCAACTGTGTTTACACTATTCACTGTCTATGTAGTCTTTAAGAAGACTGTTTTCTGTGCACAAATGTTACACTTTTCGTAAGATTGCGTACGCTAGACTGCCTTATTTATTTAGGTTATACAGCGCCCTAGCGAATAAGAGAGACACTAGCTACATAAACTTAGTTCGCCCGATTATCGCAAATGCTTAATTTTAACAACAAAGCTACCTTATCAAAATGTCTAGCAGGTACTGACTTACACAGATATTATCTTATGTAGGTAGTTTATGGTTGTTACTTTATCACCTATATATTCTACCACATAACGAGGTTTGTTAAATCTTGTTTACAAACTTATCGTAGCCGTAAGCTAACGTACCCTATTATCACTCACTAGACTAAAGTGTTCTAAAATACTTTATCTAACTAACTTTAAGCACAACTGCTACTCAATATATGTTTACTGCTACTTTATGAATGATATTAAGGCAAGAATAATACTTATCAATCAGTAATTCCACTTGCTTATGAACTTTGATACACCACCAATTTCAACGATCTATCTCCGCCAAATATAGCCTCGAAGTCTTTAATACAGTCCATCCATGACCATCAAGGGAGACGAATGAAGTGAGAGCATATAAGTCGCAGCTGAATTCTGCGTGGGAGGCAGCTTTATTCACGTAATGTCATGGTGATGATGTAACAAGACAGAAGACTTTAAATCTCATCTCAAGGTCTTCACTTCACGTTGGCTGCCCATGAATACATACTTTCAAACTGATGCACTGGTCAGTTTGTTGTTAGAGGATGTCACTGAAATAAGAAGGCCAACATAAATTACAGCTGAATGTCATCATAAGCATTAAACATTGGCATAAGTATTAGAGACTGTGGAAATGACAGAAAAACAATAGCAAACGTTACGGGTTTCCGAAATCAACTTGGTCAGAAGAATTGCAGGAGGCTGGTGTAACAGAAAGTTTTAAGAAGAAGCTGGTGAGGAGTCGAATGAAATAGGCTGTGGAGAGAATGGGAGTAGAACGGTTAGCAGAGAAAGCAAATGCCTGGAGAGTGAAAGGGAAAAGGAGGTGAGGATGACCTAGACTGCAATGGGAGGTTTATGTAAATAGAGATTTGGGTGGATTGGGCGAGGATTGAAGAGCGACAGCGAAAATGGAGGAGAATGGAGACAGTTGGTGGTGAGATAAGTGAAAATGGAGGAGAATGGAGACAGTTGGTGGAGAGATAAGTGAAAATGGAGGAGAATGGAGACAGTTGGTGGTGAGATAAGTGAAAATGGAGGAGAATGGAGACAGTTGGTGGTGAGATAAGTGAAAATGGAGGAGAATGGAGACAGTTGGTGGTGAGATAAGTGAAAATGGAGGAGAATGGAGACAGTTGGTGGTGAGATAAGTGAAAATGGAGGAGAATGGAGACAGTTGGTGGTGAGATAAGTGAAAATGGAGGAGAATGGAGACAGTTGGTGGTGAGATAAGTGAAAATGGAGGAGAATGGAGACAGTTGGTGGTGAGATAAGTGAAAATGGAGGAGAATGGAGACAGTTGGTGGTGAGATAAGTGAAAATGGAGGAGAATGGAGACAGTTGGTGGTGAGATAAGTGAGGGAAAACTAAAGAAAATAAAAGAAAAACCCAGGGTTAGAATTGAGGCTAGCCTAACCCCTGACAGAAAGGGAAACAAGAGGAGAACAATAACATAATTGTAATTAATAACTTTAATTATACAGTGTATTTCAGATTGTGGCATCCAAATAACTGCCTACTTTAAGAAAAGCATCACTAAGATGTATAACGAAATGGTGTGACCAAGATAAATAAAATAATACGTTTTTAATCAAAGCAACAAATATACGTCAGGGACATTTCATGTAGTGCATGTCATATATTAAAACCAAAATGTTCACTTCTCGCGAGAATAGTCCATGTATGATCTACTAACATTCTGTGTATCTAAATGTTACATATGTCACATTGCTCTTCACCTGCAGTCTTCAGACATCGCTTTATGTACCGTGAGTTCAACTCCATCTAGTTTCAAATCTCCATGTCACAGGACACGCTGTGCAACTGTAGTTGGCACAAAACAATGCATCGTTTTATTTAAAAAAATTCACAGACAAATCTTATGCAATCAAATCAGACTGTATTATACGAATGGTGCTCAATATACATTCGTCTATTACACAAATGTAAAGCATTGCACTTTGGCAGCAGAACTACTGATTTTCTTTTGTGTTTACGGAATCTATCCATGTACTACATTTGCGTTAAAATCTGCCACCACACAACACTTTCAATGTTACGAAACGTATTAATTTCTAGCCCAAACATACAATAAAACTGACATATAGAAATTGCACAAGGATGATGGAAATCTCTTCTAAAATTTAACCATTGTTCCATTCAAGGCCGAGTCGATCAGTGACGTGTTGCATCGCCAATTCCGAGAGACCTGTTAGTGAACAAGACTTGTAAATAGTGGAAATAATTAGCACATGAACATTGGACACACGGCCGAGTATAAATACAGATCCAGATCAGGAATGGTGACCACCATCCTCAATCCTGGGCTCCTTGCGTCCATGGAATGAGGAGACACGTCATCATCTACCACTCTCATATAATGAAAACTGATAGACCTACTGCTTTTTGCACAATGTTTTGTGACACCAATTGGTTTAATTATCTGGGGCAAAGTGGCACAGAGACTATAACATCGGACTGCCAATCGAGAGAACCCAGGCTGAATCCTGTGCAGCCATGTCGAACCTAGTGAAATTCACCACCCAGCCAGCAATATTGTTGGCATGTTTAGCATACAAATAAATGTAATTAAAAAAGTTAAATACTATATTTGAAGTTAAATATGCACTTTCGTTATCTTAGATTTACTTTTAGAACGGTAAACTGTCGTAATAAACAAATGTAATGCAGTCCCAATTTAACTCTATAAGCCTTAGTTTGACACAATGCATACTGTCACCACACATTGTCTAAGAGAAGATAAAGTAAACAACAGCCAACTATCTTTTTTGAAAGTCCAACGTCATAAGTTTGGATACCCGAATATATATAGGTTAAGTTACAACCGGACAAAGTGAATTACAACGTTTTATTATAGGTGGAAGTCGTAGTAAACACATAGTACTTCTGCAGGGTGTTGTGGCCAGAATTACAATAATGACGAAGACTTAATGACAGTTGTGTGACACCAACGTGATGGTCTATCTGCATCATGTTTTCTTCAAGCTCTGTAATCAGTAGTTTTTGAGAAAATGGATGTCGTGTAAACATCTGTTAAACACGACGCAACATATTCAGATATTTGACATACATTCTTGCGCATTTACATCTCAATCTAGCCAAAAAGGGTGCTTGTTTTCGGGTCTGTGTTTATTGGTAGACACACGAAGCGCTCGAATACCTTTGTTATCATATTCCTTCTTCTTGACTAAAAACTGCAAAGTTGGATGTCGTAGTAAACAGCGTTTTCGAAACCTTCTATAAGCATGCACTTCATAAAGAATATTGCCCGTAATACCACGATTTTCTGTGATATAATTCTGAAATGTTTGTTCTACAGATAGGATCAGTTGAAACTAACATTCTGGTCACGGGTATATTTTTAAATTTCACTGCCATTTTGAAAATGGTGTTGTGGAGAGTTTTTTTTAGCTATTTGATTGTGATCTAAGGGCTATCAGTCTTAAATAATAGCCCAAATATATAGGTAATCATACATACTCAAACGGAACATGGATGACTATTCATATAAATATTACTATTGAACAAAATGTGATGGTATGCGTTTAAGAGCGTTTCAATTTTTTGCATTGGTACATCTTTTCGAAATTCTAGCCCAGAAGTATAACTGTTGACACTCATTTTTTATTGAAGCTTTGTTGGCTGCATCAATGAATAAAATTATATTAATTAATAATTTTGAAATAATACTTTTACAGACGCCAAAACGTAGCTCCATATGTAGGAAAGATGCGAAATGTGAAAGAGGGCGCCACTTCAGAAGTAGGTAAAGAAGTTTTAAAACTATTCATATTTTATGCATGCATCCAGCGACATATGTGTATATGGCATAATTACCTTTATGATGATATAGCAAAACATTGAATTCCGCGGCTGGAACTCCACGTACAGCTTTTTAAATATTGAACCCCCAAGTTCTCCACTCCCACGGACGAATTTCGAAAATGTCTCAATTTACGAACCATCTCAATGGGCCCGGTAAATGACATGCAACATTTCAGCCTGATACATATAAAACTGACGGAGATGTGGGTGCACATACAAACAGAGAACGAACTGTTTTATATATAATATAGATGCCTGTCCAATATACACTGTTACATAACTAGGTAACCGACTAATAGGTTTACTGTAGGTGTATTTTGGCACACTAAAGCCTTTTGACAGATTTCCTGCACTACAGCTAAAGGCATCCATCTTTTTGCTAGCTTTTGGAATTATTTTGAATCCACCGCAAGTCTGCAATATCCGCTATAAATGTACTATTTTGTTTATACACATTTGTGAGTTTTGTAATATCAGCAATACATTATTAAACTATATTTGAACAGGTCTGGTCAAAATGTTGTGATAAAATAGGAAATATGGTCTAGCAGTATACACGGGAACATAAGCCAACTGGTGAGCTTCAAAATCCATGAGAATGTCATGCTTACCAAAAAACCTCCAACTATACACCCCTTGGGATCTCCAACTGCACGCCCTTGAGGCTCTCTAAAACGTTTATAAGCATCCACTAGCATACCCCCTGAAACCTCCAACTGCACCCCTTGCGGCTCTCTAAAGTATTTATAGACATCCACTACCACCCTCCTGAAACCTCCAAATTTTTTATATTCCAACTGTCCCTTTCTTGGGATCTCCAACTGCTCCCCTTGAGGTTCTCTAAAACTACAACTTCACCAGAGGCTTAGCCAGAGACAGGTCTGTCTGTCTGTCTTCAAGACTGGCAGATAACTGGCCAAGACAGATAAGTATTTATAACTGATAAGTCTGGAAGCATTTAGAGGGACCAGCTGGCCACTAGATTAACTAATAGTTCCAAGTCTAGAGGTCAACATAAATGACTGTCATTGGCACAAATGGTAGTGAAGCAAAGCAAATGGATTAGTATTAATTAAATAAATGGCTTAAATGACGCAGGTTTTTTACTGAAAATACTAAACTGGTCAATAATTGCTGTGATTGACGTGAACAGCATCTACATGAATAGCTTAATTCAAGACTGTCAACAAGGTATTTCTGGCTAAGGGCCTGAACTGCACCTGATAAAAGTATACTATTCAGGTGGTTTTCTTCTCTTCCAGGGGGCTGGATTTTCATAACAAATCCGGGAGATTCGGAAAATCCGGAAGGGTTGGCAGGTGTACATATGTGTTCGCAATTTCGGCAATTCTGTCTTTTCAATTACTGTTTGCGAAAATATCCAAACCTTTATTAAATTAACTAGACAGTATTACTTTGAAACAATAAACATACTACTACAAGTACAGCTCTGAATGTCTATGAATCTGATTGAGTGAAGAGGTTCATCAGACTGGATGGTTCAAAATCAATGATAATTTACTTATTTCACAGTCAGTTAACCTTTTTTGAAAACAGCCAAACCGTCGCGGGAAAAAGGTAAAATGACTGTAAAATAAGTAAAAATATCACTGATTCATGACGTGTAGAATGACAGTTGAAGGGTGATTTCTAAGATGTGGTTATGTCAGATTATTGTGTGTGGTGTACAGTAATTCAGTCTTGCACTGAGTCTGGCATACGCCAGGCAGTATGTGTACTGTAAGTGTAATAAACTTTTAAAATAACAGACAAGTTTAATTGCCTGTAGGCTATTTAGATGTGAATTCTTCACATGTAGTCAACTAGAGCCAGGTACTCGTTGACGCGGTTGAGGGAACAGAGACAATGTTGATTAAGGGTCCAACTTTGCATGCAGTAGCAGTGCTGTGGTGCCCCCGATTACCTACTAAGACTAGGGGGACAATCTATTTAAGGGGGAGGGGGGTGCAAGAATGTGGACTACAGTCCACCCAGGCCATCACAGAGGGCAATAAATCAATGGAACAGACTATCTATAGACTACCCATTGAGTATTTGCTAGCAGCATAAATACGCTTAAAAAAATTACAAATACTTCAAAAGAGCAGGTTTCATTATGAGTAAACACATAACATATGCTGGACTGATAACCCTTCTCTGCCCATATACTATCTGAGGTTTACCTCTACGTGGCGTTCTTTTTTAAATCTTGTTAAAACCCGGCTGTCTGTTCATCAGTTTTAATTGTCTTATTAAATACTACAATAAATATTTTTAAGGTAAACTTCCCGCCAAATTGCATAGCTAATTTTTACCATTACATTTTCAAATTATTAACGAAACATTAGTATTTTAAGCATGCTCTATTGGCAATATTACAAACTCTGGGTGGATTAACTGCAAACCCTTTGATATTCAGCGTAATCGCAAACTTCCTGCCGGCGCTAATAATTACCATCCCTGTATGATTCCGTTCCGGATAATGTAACATACATCCTTGTTTTACATGTTCCAGTTATACATTATTTCAAATTGTATGTACACGGTATGGATATGTTGAATTGTATTAACTAATTGTATTGTGTAAGGACTGCAGTGCTGTAATACGTGTATTTATTCTGATCTGCCTTGTACGCATTTCGCCCAGTCGAACACACTCAATCACAATATGTGTATAGGAAGAACCTTAGCAAATAACGTTGTTTCTTAAGGAAAAAACATGTATTATTAATCATATTTGATGCAATTTTCACAGTATGTTATTATATATAATTTTTATAGACCTAGGTTGCAACCAGGGCCTTAGCCAGAGACCTGTCTGCCTGTCTTCAAGACTGGCAGATGAGTGACCAAGACAGGCAAATACAATTGATAAGACTGGTTGCATTTAGAGGGGGCCAACTGGCCACTAGATTAACTAATAGTTCCAAGTCTACAGGCCCTCATTAATGACTATCATTGGCACATCTGGTGGTGAAGGAAATAAGATGGATTAGTATTAATTAAATACATGACTCAAATGACCCTGGTTTGTCATTGAAAAACTGCATAGGCCAATAATGGCAGTCATTGACGTGAATGGCTTCCTCGAAGGCGTTCGTGCTCTAAGAAGCACACATTTGTTTAATTCAAGATTGGCTAACAATTGTTGGCTAAGGGCCTGTTTGGAACACCAAATATGACATCCACTTGCAGTCACTGTGAAAGTTGAACAATTCAGTCCATTCCACATTGCCTCAGTTCATTCGGAGCTTTCTATAGATGAGTGTTACAGATAAATATGAACAAATTGTATTTGCGTAGTAATTGCCATGTGGCTGAATGCTTATTAGAAAAGTTAAGATGATTGGCCCGCCAGTGGGTATAACTTGTAAACAACGTTTTGAGCAGTACTATCGATTGATTCTGCACTACAGGTACCAGGGAAATTATGTTTAATAAGTTGGTGTTTCTTAGGGTATTCTGGTGGAATATGTCCAGCTTATGTTATTGTTAATTCCAAAATAATACAGGTAGAATCAGTCGAGCCTATGATATTGGTAGCTGTGAATTTATACTGGTAGCGTCAGTCCAGCTTGTTATTGCTAGTTACAAAGTTATACTGGAAGAATCAGTTAAGTTCATGTTATTGATAGTTCTGAATTTATTCCATCATTATGGCATGCAGGCTAGCATATGTTTAATTGTGCGATGTAAGCATAAAAACTTAATGCTTTGCACATTGTACAGCAAGTGTAATAACGTTAAAGATATTAACCTTGCATGCATAGGTATAGGAACACAGTAAGGGACCGGCTTATCCAACACGCAAACTATTTATGCAAAACACAACAGGTATATTTACCTGTATATTTATTTTTATTGTCTGACATGTACGTTGAATTATAAGGACACCAATTAACGTCGTGATTTGCACAGTTATATAATGAGTTGCATCAGATTTAGTCAATATTGGCAGAATATTAAATACCTGTTCCTGCGCAATAAGTGAAAACTATAATTTCTGCCAAGCTATATGGATTTGCCTACGGGTTTATCGCTTCTAAGTAGTCTTGCTTAACCGACTCTTGCCTGGCTGCTTGACTTCGCCAGGAAGATAGTCTGGCTCAGAATCGCGATTCGACTGCTCACTGCAGATTAGCACGTCTATCCCCCATAATGTTTATATATTATGTATGTTTTCGATAACGAAATGAAATTACGAAATAGTGCCCGAAATATAATTATACAAAATAAAATTAATCTTAAACTAAATGAACACAAACAAAAGTTTCGAGTACTCTGCGGGATTCGAACCAAGCACCCTAAAAGCAGCAAGGTGATACCAATTTATGTTTATCCATTTCGCGTTAATATTTAACCAACTTTAAAGGTGTGATGCAAAGCCGGTTATATAGTAGATTGTACACGATTACAATAGATGGTCATAGGAAGTCTATATAACGTGCATGAGGGGAATGAAGACGGAAAACCGTACTTTATCTGAGAATCACATCGAGGAAGTGAAATATGCATTCGACCGATTTTATATCAGTCCGGGTGCTCTATGTTGGACGACTGGTCCAATATAAGGCATTCTTGGTCCAATAGACGTACCATCCCAACACACATGATATTTTGAAATGTGTAATAATTTTGAAGTTTCTGCATGTGTATATTACAGTCCTATTTATGGCTTGGGGCCTTGTTGAGTGAGAGGGGAGGCCTACATTTTTAAACACGGGGATGGGACTAAAATACCCGTTAGCAAAAGATAAATTTAAGAATTAGTGTCACTAAATTTTCATATTATCTTTTCCTACACACACAGCGCACCGTTCCAACCCTTTGATCTGGTTTTCTACAAATATCTGATGACCTATTACAATCAGGAATGTGACAGTTGGCTGATGACCAAAAACCTACAGTCACCATCTCCTCAGTCTGCCGCATCTTCGGAAGGGCATACGTACGCTCTGCTTCCCAGGCAACTATTGTCAATGCTTTCTAACGCACACACATCTAGCCTTGTGATCGGAACATATGGACCGATACAGATTTAGCTAGCTGCTGCTGGAAGGTTCGAGTTGTTCTACTAGGAAACTGGTATACATGTTCCATCGAATTCTGCCAGAGAAACTAATATGCAGAATGACACCTCGTCAATTACAACAAAAATGTCCACGAGCGAGTAGCAGTCCAACAACCGAAACTTGTCCACGAGCGAGCAACAATCCATTGATCCATGTCCGCTCACAAGCAAGCAACTGTCCAACAACCAAAGCCAGTCCACGAGCGGCCGACAGTCCCTTGATCCATGTCCCCCCACAGGCTAGCAATAGCTACATGAGCTGAGCTCATCCACAAGCAACAGGCGGAATGGTTTCAGGCATGCCACAACCATCCCAAACCATCCAGGACAGATCAACAGTCTAACAAGCTAAGCCTGCCCACGAGTTAGCAACAACAGTCCAATAACCCAAGCCCGTGTACAAGTGAGCAACAGTCCAACAACGAAAGCCTGTCCACGAGCGAACAACAGTCCAATGATCCACGCCCATCCACAAGTAGCAGACATAGAGGTTTCAGGTATGTCGCAACTAGCACTGATCGACTTCGTTTCTTCCGAGTCATTGTCATATGTCAATATATCGATATGCAGCGTGCAGAAAGAGACAACGATGGCAATTTAAAGGACCTGCGAATGAGAATACGAGAAATTACTTCCGCTGATGCGCTACTATCAAACATAAATGTACAAATGCTAGACAACTTTGGCCTTTATGAAAACATTGACGAGAGGATGGTGAACGCAGATCTACCTCAGAGACTGTGTTACGCATCTATCGAGGACAGAATCGCAACGATAGGAAATCTCAGTGAAATGGTTGGGGAGACAGTGATGGTTGCGACGGCACGCTGTATACGACGAATAGTGCATGCCTGCGTTGGAGAGAGTACACTTGAATTTGAGACGGAATTTCAGAAGTTTGGTGCAATTACGGTCAAATACTTCATTCCGAGTGAAGATGCTGGTCATTGTGAAGCATTAGTCCCATGCACTGGGCAGCTGACTAATCAACCAGTGCTGGTTAGAAAAGTCGTCACTCCTGGAAAGTTGTCTCCCATCCCAAAACCAGCGATTTTTAAGGCCAAGAGAAGAACCCCCAAGTCGGAAATCATAACATCCAGATCATATGAAAAACTGTAATGACAAACATCAAAACGCACAAAGTTAGGCTTAACTCAAAAGTTGGCAAGATAAATAGAAAGACAACAAATTAAGTTAAAATATGAAAAAAACAAAAACGGCGACTCCTTCCTGCCAGCCAAAATAAAAAAGCAATCAATGTGAGAACGAGTCATGTTATTGTGTACAATGTGACAACGAGTCATGTTATTGTGTACAATGTGACAACGAGTCTTGTTACTGTGTACAATGTGACGAAGAGCGAAAATAATCCGTGGTGAAATGTGTACGCTGTGGGACGTGGATACACTGAGTTGTGCCACCTGACGGTAAAAGATCGCATTGGTAATTTGGCGATCAGGGACCATCAATTACTAATTGGTATCTTCTTTCCATTATAAACCAC
This sequence comes from Paraescarpia echinospica, assembly GCA_020002185.1. Classification (NCBI taxonomy): domain Eukaryota; kingdom Metazoa; phylum Annelida; class Polychaeta; order Sabellida; family Siboglinidae; genus Paraescarpia; species Paraescarpia echinospica. The sequence continues at coordinate 19,319 of JAHLWY010000264.1, forward strand.
TCTACTGGCCATTATTTCGTTGATTTGTTCGTTTATCCGTGACAGATCCTATCATGGCAATCAAATTGCTGGTGTATTCACCTATTCATAACAAAATATAATTGTTTGCTCTCAGTACAAAATTAAATTATGTCGAATCAATATGGCGCTAAATAGTCATATGTCATTTGCATGCTCACTTGACCGCCGTATTTTTCATGATTTATGCATTAAGCCACTACCTTTTTCTCATAAGTCTGAAGTGTGTGGTGAACCTTGGTTTCTTTCGAAGAATCAGTAATTGACTGATGACCTATGATGAACCAGTAGCTCCTATATTGTACAAGCTGGTCCAATAGTAGGACCACTATTGTCCAATATGTGTCACATATTACTAAAAATGGACCAATAAAGAAAAACGCTTTTTTGCATTTAAAAAAATAACAAATACATTGACTCTATTTCCTGCTTGCGCAGAGAGAGCTTGTAGTATCTCGTGGGCTGACCTTTAATAGTCTTCGGTGTCACGTACAGAAATGGAGATAGAGGGCTCGGAAGTTAGGGGGCTCAATATCGGAACACTTCCCCTAAAATGGAGTAGTTAGATCTATTCGACTATTACATAAAACGTTCTCAAATGATCGGCGACCTCGGAACAGTCGCAGAAACCATGCGTAAACTTTTGAATGATAAATTACTTAACGTCAGGTGCGTATCACAAAGTGGTTTGAGTAGAATTGGTCTGGCTCAAAATTACAAGGTTAATAAATACACGAGGCAGTAAGTCCATTGTATGGTGCTGCCATCCCTCGGATTCTGGAATGTAAAATTGTTACACTAGGGCCATCTTGCGACCAAAGCACAAGTCATATTATCGGCTGACTAACACATTCTATTTTATTAGTTGTTATACTAATTGTACGAGTAGGAACGTAAAATGTCATAACAGTAGAACGGGTTTAACCTGACTGATAATGTGGTGTTATCGTAAGTCACTTTTAGTGACATTAGGAGAAGTTAGTAGCGTGGAGTAGGAAGATTGTTTATCACGCACGGCAGGTGCGAGTAAATGTTTCACACCTCATGTCTGAATGGAATAATTATTTATTTTATTAAAATAATGTATTAAGTTGTGAACGTTAAGGTATGGTATTATTATCATTGTTACTGTCATTGTTACTGTCATTGTTACTGTCATTGTTACTGTCATTGTTACTGTCATTGTTATTATCATTGTTACTGTCATTGTTACTGTCATTGTTACTGTCATTGTTACTGTCATTGTTACTGTCATTGTTACTGTCATTGTTACTGACAAGATTTAACAAGATTTAACAAGATTGCCATCCAGAAAATTACGCTGGATGGCAGGTGGACAAGGAAGCCTTTTGGCTTATCGAGAGTCCAATACTTTTTATCTACATGTATCCCGCCTTTTTAAGGTGTGTGTCGATTTTATTTTTAAACATATTCACGCTACTAGCACCAACACAATCAGGAGATAATCTGTTCCATTCATTTACAGTCCTTTGTGAGAATGAGAACTTTCTTATATCTAATCTACACTGCTCCTTTACTAATGTAGCTTCATGTCCTCTGGTCCTTCTATTTTTCTTAACTGAGAAAAAAATGTTTCTATCAATATTTTCATAACCATTCAATATTTTAAACACTTCTATGTGATCTCCTCTCAATCTCCTGGTCTCTAATGTTGTTAAACCACATTCTTTTAGGCGTATTTCGTAACTAAGATCCCTCAGATTTGGTATCATTTTAGTCGCTCTCCTCTGTACTCTTTCTAGCATATCTATGTCCTTCTTGCGATATGGCCTCCATGCTTGTATACAATATTCTAAATGAGGCCTCACTATTGTTTTGTACAGCGGTACTATTAATTCTTTTTTCTTATACGCTATATTTCGCCTAATTAATCCAAGGATTTGATTTCCCTTTGACGCTGCAATTCCGCACTGCTCTGAAACCTTCATATCAGCACTAATGGTTAACCCCAAGTCCTTTTCTTTTACAGTAGTACTTAGAACAGTACCCCCCATTTTATATTTTACCTCTTCATTCCCATGACCTGTGTGGAGGCATTTACATTTCCCAAAATTGAACAGCATTTGCCACTTTTCAGACCATTTGATCAACCTATCAAGATCATCTTGTAAATGCTGTCTGTCGCCATCACTTTTAATCCTTCTAAACACTTTTGTATCATCAGCACATTTTAACACCTTGCTTGTTATATCATCGTCCAAATCGTTGATATATATTAAGAATAATATAGGTCCTAGTACTGATCCCTGTGGTACCCCACTCAATACCGATTTCCAGTTTGAAGCCTCCCCATCAACTACTACACGTTGTCTTCTGTCATTCAGCCATTTTTCTATCCAGTTTATTATACCATTTCCTATGCCATGGGCCTTTAGCTTAAGGAGTAATCTTTGATGTGGTACTTTGTCGAAAGCTTTTTGAAAATCTAAATAGATTATATCTACTGGTGATCCCTCATCTACCCACCTAGTGATGTCTTCCAAAAAACATAACATATTTGTTAAGCATGACCTCGCTTTTAAAAACCCATGTTGAGATGGGTTTATCAAGTTATGTTTAACAAGAAAATCCACCATGTGATCTTTAATTAGTCTTTCTAATAATTTGCAAATCACTGATGTTAAACTCACTGGTCTATAGTTCTCTGACTTGTTTCTCGAACCTTTTTTAAATAACGGTATAATGTTTGCCTCTTTCCATTCTAAAGGAACCACTCCCTCTTCTAATGACAAATTGAAAACTGTTGCAAGCGGTACGCTAATTTGTTCTACAATTTCCAACAGTAGTTTGGGCGGAATCCCGTCCACTCTAGGTGATTTATTATCCTTCATAGCCCTTACTGTCATTGTTACTGTCATTGTTACTGTCATTATTCAGGGATTCTGGTGATATTAAATTTAGATGTGATTGAAGTAATTAGGGGATTTTCAGGTGTTGACGTCAGTCTCTATTATGCAATAAATATTATTTTAAACAACAAGTTGAATAGAGTCTGACGAAGTTTCTAAAGATTTGGAAGCGCAGTTTCTGGGATGGTTTAGTTTGTGTTAAGTTTTGTTTTTGGCTAGTTGGACTTCCGGCGATTGGTCGCCATTAGAATAATTTGGGTAATTTTACTGCCAGACGACCGTAGTTGCATTGCTGCGAGTGTGTATGATATTGTCTCCAAGACATGGGACCTATATTGACATGTTTTGTCGCCCGTGTCTTGAAATTGTAACATCATTAATATTTTAAATTCAGACAACCTTGAATTATGGTTGCGTTTGGTTAATTGGAAGAATTGCTAGTGATGGCACAACAATATTGAATCGAGAGCACCAGTTCTTCAATTATCATTCATCGACAAGACTGGTGTGGCGCAAGCACAGGTCTGTGGGACGCGTCTGATGTTGCAATGTAGTGAGTAGCTTGTAGTGCATGCGCTTCTTGCTCTCGCTATCAGTTGTGACCGCCAGCTAGTCCCTTCACAGGGGCGAAAAGGGACATGAGTGCGCAAGCCTCCCCTGCTTGTACATAGCCTCTCCATAGACAAGACTCTAGCATGATCTCCTTGTGGTACACTGCGGTAACTGGGCACCTTACGGCCCCAGGTTAACATGCTAGGGATCTAGGAAAGGGACAACTCTGATTTAAAACCTGGGTAGACCCAACCCATTAGCCTTGACAGGCAGTGGAGAAGGACAACTCTGACTTCAAACCATGGGCAGATCAAGTCCACTACTCATGGAAGACATTGACCAACGGGAAGGAAACCTGGAAGACTAACCCATCACATGGGTCAGCATGGGCAGCGCCATGTAGCTCGAATAAATGACCTCAATTATATGCTATGTCACTTAGTAATTACGAGATTGGCTACCGCGTGCGGGGGAACCGACGCGCTGGGACTCAGGCACCAGCGAGAAATCAGCGAAGACCTGGAGGGTCGAACAGCTGGCATCGACTCTCATGCGAAGTCCGGTTTGCCACTCTCAATGTGGGAACAATGACGGGGAAACGAGTGGAGGTGGTGGAGCTAATGAAGAGGCGGCAACTGTCAATGATGGGGGTACAAGAAACTAGGTGGACCTGGGAGATGGGTTTAAGATGCTGCATGCAGGGGGAGATGGAAGGACAAATGGAGTGGGAGTGATTATGAAGGAGGAATACTGCAAGGAAGTCATCAGAGTGGAACGATGGGAAGGCAGGATAATTGCAGTGTGGATAATAGTTGGTGGAGAGATGATGTGCATATTATTGGTATACGCACCGCAGACAGGGAGAACTCAAGAAGACAAGGAAGCATTCCGAAACAACCTAGAAGATATTATTGGGCATGTGGAGCCGGAGACAATGCTGGTTGTGGCAGTTGATTTAAATGCACATGTAGGAAAGAGACAGAACAGTGAGGAGACCTTAGGAAAGTACGGATATGGAACGAGAAACAGAGAGGGACAAGATCTGGTCGAGATGCTAGGCAGAAATCAGCTAGTGGTGGTAAACTCCTTCTTTCAGAAGAAGGAATCACACAAGATCACATACAGAAGTGGAAACAACAGAACAGAGCTAGATCTGCTGATTGTTAAAAGCAGCCAGTTGAACAAGGATAGGGACTGCAATGTTCTGGCAGGAGAGCACATAACGAGCCAACATAAACCAGTGGTTTATGAAATGTGGATAGGAAGTGGCAAACAGGGAAGGAAGAAACAAAGACAGGTAATAAAATGGTGGAAATGTGAAGGAGAGGTGATGGCCCAATACAAAACCGAAGTAGAGAGGAAGTTCAGGCTACTCCAAGAGCAAAGGGAGGATGTGGAATCAGAGAGGAAAGCACCAAGAAGTTGAACAAGCAATACGAGAAAAAAAGGAGGCACTGAAGTGTATGGAAGAAGCGAGTGATGAAGAAAAGACAAGGCTAAAGAAGAAGTACCGGGAGAAGAAGAAGGCAGCAAATAAGGCAGTTGCTAAAGCAAGAGATGATAAACAGCAGGAATTATGTGATAAGATTGAAAAAGATGGAGGGAAAAAACTGATCTTCAAACTTGCCAAGGATAGAGATAGAGACAGCAAAGATATTATACGAACATCAGCAATGAAGAGAAGCGACGGGACACTGGTTACTGGAGCAAAACAAATGTTGGGTGTTTGGGAGGAGTACTTCAAGAAACTACTAAATCCGGAGGAAGAATATGAGATAGAGATACCTCATACCGTAAGGAGAGAGCTGGAGGTGAGGACAATAACAGAAGAAAAGGTGGAGAAAGCAGTAAAGAAGATGAAAACTGGAAAGGTGTAGGAGTGGATGAACTCTCAGTGGACAGACTAGTTGGAATCAAGTGGCTGACGAGGCTGTTTAATGTGTGCTTCACAGTAGGAGATATACCAGCAGAGTGGCGAAGAGGAGTGGAAGGGGAAAGGGGACATCCATGACCCAGGGAGATACAGAAGCATTACATTAATGAGTCAAGCCCTGAAATTGTTGGAAAGGATACTGGATGCTAGCGTGAGGCTTTCAGTGGAGAACAAAATCGGAGAGAATCAGCTGGGATTTAGAAAAGGGAGAGGAACAGATGATGGTTTGTTTGCCATCAGACAAATTATCGAGAAGAAGAGAGAATTTAAAAAGGATGTAGCGTTCGGTTTTGTAGATCTGGAAAAGGCATTTGACACCGTGTCGAGAGAACTCGCATTTGCAGTCATGAGATGGATGGAGGTTGAAGAAGCAGAAGCCAGAATGGTGGAGGAAATGTACAAGGAGACAACAGCGGTAGTGAGAGTCGAAGGAGAAACATCGGAACAATTTGGAGTGGAAGTAGGACTCAGACAGGGAAGTGCCTTGAGTCCCCTGCTTTTCATCATGGAGATGAACCTGATCAGTGGAAAGATATCGGAGCAGGAAGAACTTAAGAAGATACTGTATGCAGACGACCTAGCAGTGGTGTCTGATAACAAAGAGGAACTACAGAAAGCTTTGCAAGAATGGAGTGACACCTTCAGAAAACACGGCCTCCGAATGAATCTGGAGAAGACTGAAGTAATGTGGATAGGAGAACAGGAGGTAGATCTGCATGTAGTTATTGACGGAAAGACCATTAAACAAGTGAACAGCTTTGTATACCTGTGCGGTGCAGTGTGTGAGGGTGGAAGGAGTAATAAAGAAATACAGAGGAGGGTGCAAGCAGGAGCAGCAGCATGGAAGAGGGTAGAAGGCATTATGTGGACAGAAAACTGAAGAAACAACTGAAAGGAAAAGTGTTAGAAGCCTGCGTTGTACCAGCCTGTATATATGGGTTTGGAACACTGCCACTGACAGAGAGACAGGAGGAGAAACTACAGGTGGCAGAAAACAACTGGGTCAGAAGAATATGTAGAGTAACACGAGAGGATAGAAGGAAGATGAAGGAATTGAGAGAGGAGATTGGAATTAAAAAACACCTAAAGAGGAAAGTAGCCGGTAACAGAATGAGATGGGCGGGACATGTACATAGAATGGGTGAAGACAGACTAGCGAAAAGAGTATGGAAAGTAGAAGAGGGTGGCAGACGAAGGAGAGGAAGACCAAGGCTGAGATGGAACGACAACATAAAACGAGACCTGGGGAGGGCTGGCGTGAACAGCCATGAATGGATGGCAATTGCTGACGAGAGAGAGAGGTGGAAAGAACTGACAAGAAAAGTAGAAGAAGCTACAAAGTGACGTGGACCCCACCCCGCAAGGGAGCAAGGGGAAGAAGAAGAAGAAGACAAGACTGTTTATTGCTACCGATACAGCAGATTCGGGTCGTCTCGCAACATATCGTGAAGACTAGGGGTCAGTTTCGCAGTTCACATTCCCCCACTTCACGACCGTTCAGATTATCGTTTCGTTATTGATCTTCGCCACGTACATAATCCACTTGATGCCTATCGACGCACATGGTGTTCCGCCGTAGTGCCGTGTACGTTCACTCATCGCGTGACGCCAACCGACGCCCACTGTGTACCGTTGTCGCGCTTACATTTATCAGGGCGTTAAATTTTATCCGGGTGATGTTTATGTTTATATATATATATAAACATATATATATATATATATAAATATAAACAACACCCGGATAAAATTTAACGCCCTGATAAATGTAAGCGCTATAAACATACATAACGCCCGGATAAATGAAAGCGCGACAGTCGTAGCTGGTGCTAGATACGCGCATGCGCAGAAACGTCACCCGGATATTATTTAACGTCAGGATAAATGTAAGTGCGACACCGTCGTACCGTCGTATACGTTCGCTCATCGTGAGACGCCCATCGACGCCCACGAGTACCGTCGTACACCCGTATACGTTTCGAACATCACGTGTCGCATAACGACGCCCTCTGTGTAACGTCGTACACCCGTATACATTTCGTTCATCACGTGACGCCTAACGACGCCCACCGTGTACCGACGTACCGTAGTATACGTTCGCTCATCGCGTGACGTATTCTTAGTAGGCTGTTTATACGCCTCGCAATTTATATTCGTCGGAAATGCCGGTGTTGAGTATTCCATCCCCCCTGCATAACCCTGCAATCCGGGTACGCAAGTGTTCGGTATCCCGATGACTAGTTATAACGGACTTCACGACTCTCTTTGTGGGTGAGCAATAACACTTTGTTATTTACTGCTTATAACATATGGTTATATATGTATGTCCCTGTACACGTGAAACATTACATTGTAACGAGGAAATCCTGTAATAGTCAGCCAACTGTGTATTTGTATTGTTTATCTGGCTCATTATAGTTATTAAATGGGAATTCCACTTGTATTCCCACATTAAACCCCTCTGTGTTGAGTCATATTCCTGTTTTACTCATCCATGTTGCACCTGAACCTTTGTCACGAGTCAGTTACAATTGGCGCCGCCAATCCATTAGCCAAATTTGTGAGAGTGCGAACCCTAAATTTTATAATAAAAGAGGAAAAACGACATAAAATAGCAAGAATGAGGCAAGAGGAATCCCGAAAGGGCTGAAATAACCGCATGTAGAGCCAACAATGGGAGAAAATGGAGATCGGAGTAGCACCTAGTGGGGAAGTAGGTCTATCATTAACAGGGTGGAACGAACAGGGTAACGTACCTTCCCCTGAAGGGACCAAGGCGGAAGAACAAGACACTGTTGAGGAGCCATTTAGTTTAGAACGCAATACAGAAACACTGTCGCTTGTTTGATCGAAGTAAGAGACCGTAAAGAGCGTCGAAGCATGAAGCAAAACAAATGTTTATGTCTTCTCCTAACGTCGTCAATCGCCGCGTCGCTTAGGTGACGGTCATGGCGGCAGTGCACCGTTTTAACACTTATCTATTTAAATTGGTAGGATCCGGTTACAGTTGATGGGGAAGTTTCCACCAATCAGCACCACTAATTGATTTTCAGTAAATCGTCGAATATGGAATCTATGCTAACTTAGTGGAGTTAATCGACACCGCTTTGTGTTTAACTTTTATTTGTACAACCGACAGAGGGGCTGGTGTATTTCATCCGCAGCCTTTGTTCATTTACGATGCAAACGAAATACTACAGCTACTCCGAGGTAATGCATGCGCATGTATATATGCATATGTTTTATATATGGAATTTGCTTCAACAGTAATTTCACAATGCTCATAGGGGAATTACAGAATATCACCATTCTCGGTCATTCCTCTATTTTTTTAACACCGGGGTATTGGGCATTGCATGTAAAATTCTGAACTACCCCGGTCCTTCTGATTTGCTTAGTGGCCCTAAACACTTAGTAATTTCGTTCATGTCATGTCTAAATTCCAAAGGGCTGACGAGTTATTGTTTGTGTATGTTGTGATTCCAATGCACTATTTACATTTAAATGTCCACCTCAGGAACAAGAGCGACGAAAACAACGCGGTCCACGGTCAAACACGTCCGGAAAATAAACTGTTAGATTGCAGTTGGTCAACGGCCAAATAACTAGATACGATCTTATGCAAAGTATTTATGTAGTGTACATAAAATGAGTCAGACTCTTGTTGGTATTTTGATACAACCTCCCGGAGAAGACACATTTACATAAACATAAATTCACAAATGAAAGACACAGGTAAATGTCTAGGAAGGCTACTAGCAACAATAAATGCAATGATACGATATAATATATAAAGTAAGTTAATAATCTACATTCTGTCGATCGACCAATTATGAGATTAAAATAAATTGGTTCTAGTTTAAAACGTATGTGATGTCATGATAGCTCATATTGATAAACACTGAACGTGGGAAAACGGGAAATTGTTGAACATCAAAAGGTTTTACGGTTAGCTAAGCCCGACTCGTTATGTTGCCAATAAAAGTTGTATTTAAACTGGATGTTTTGTTTTCTTACTTACTTTCAGTATATCTTCAACGTAGTTTTTATAGTGTAAAGGACGTATATGAGTAATTATTATTTAATTAAAAACTATGAACAAACTGCCTCCTTTTTATGTTTTCACTTATAACGTCACAACATCATATCGTAGAACCAATGCGGACAAACCTTTCCAAGAAGCAAAACAGCAGGTGGGGCATCGCTGAAGATTCAACAACCACTATTAATATCGATTTATGAATACGCTAACATGGAGGCACTGTGTGTGTATCTCTTCCCAAGTGCCGAGGGACAGTCTCCTCTTTCTATGTTCATTCACGCCTTTAGACCATTGACCTCTGACCTGTCAACTGGCGATGTATAAAAACCTGTAAAAAATGTTACTTTGAATGGTTTACTTTTTAATGGACAAATTAGGTGGTAAACCATGTTCCAGTTTGTTGCTCCATGGCTGGGTATAAAGTAGTTACAAATATGTCTTTTCGAAACTATGTAATATTTGTGTGTATCATCACCTTGATGAACATTTATTGTTGTATATCACACAGGCAATAAGGTAGAGAAGTATTGTTTTGTATTCTAAATAGTTAAGTTAGAATGGACTTGATATTTTGTTAAGTATAGTTAACCAAGTAATACTTTTTGTCTAATAAAACCCTGGTACTTGTACTGAAACAATGTACTTAAGGACAGTACTTTGACACCAACCCTGGTTCAGACATTTGATTCACAGATTGTGATGCAGTTAAGTAATAAAAGTGACTTCTTTTAATCAATAAAGGCTACGTACAGCCAGAAACAGAATAGAAGGACATTGATTTATTATTATTATGGGTGTTTGAGCTTAGCGTTACCCCCGCATGGTAGCACGACGTGATACAGAGTGTCTAATGTGTGCATCAGGTCGTGAGAAGTAGTAACAAAAAAGACTAGTCGAACCTTCTGTGCGACGGAGTGTGAACATCGCAGACGAGTGAACTCACAGCAATGTTACCATGTTTGCTCTAGGACAAAGAGAGTCAAACAAGTTTTCAGCGAATCAAGTGTTAAACTTGAGTTTTTCTTTGTGCCGTGTGAGAGTGTTGGTCCTATGTTGGTGTTCTTTTATAGATCTGCTATGCATCGTATTTAGCACAAAAACGGTAGAAGAGTTTACCTTCAAAACGGGATATACTCATTTTTGTTTTATTAATCAAATAAAGACTTACACTAACAGTGACAGCAATATACCTATGTGTACTATAGAGAACAAGACGGATCGATCAGAATATTTTATACAAAACCAAGCATTTAAATATTATTCAATGTGGATGTTAACTTGGGCTATTTGACAGCTAGCTCTTCAAGAGCAACACGTGCAACTTAATGCATTGGAGTTGGTAGATAATAAATATATTTTTGTGTGTACAGAAGTTAATTTCATTCTAATATTGCAGGTCACCATCGCACTAAAGTTTAATTAAAATAATGTCATTATATTCCAATTGTTTCCCTTTAATTAGCTAATTTGAACAACAGGGGATATAATATGGTTTGTAAAGTAAACTCTTCAGTAGAACTGTTGATCATATTGATTACACATGAGTAAATGTATGTTTATCACGACATGGAAGTCAGCATTTCATTCAGCCGAGTTTGCCTTGATGTGAACTGCTAGTAATATCGAACCAGTAACTAACTGCGTGTCAAATGAAGGAAATTGTTTAGACTAAACAAGAGCTAGTACATACTGCAGTGGTTCTTATAATATGTTGTAAATGTGACTTGTCTGCCAGGTTTTTGCATTATGGCCAATATGTATTTATGTAGCGGTTGTGATTTCTGCAACTTATGAGATTTTAACATACATTGTACGTAAAATAACCACTCTTCAACTTGTGTTGTATTATACACGAAGAGATTGAAAATTACACTTATTATTTACAGTTGTGTAAAAATATTCATCCAAAAATTTAGACATTTTAGTATTAATAAAAAAATCGTTCATTTATAGTTTATAGCAACAACTTTATCGTGTACTAAGCTACCTCTTATTATGGAGATAAAATTAGATAAACTAGTGCGTGTTTTCAACATAAGACATAATTTTGTATTCATAGTTATGGATTGAGGTAGATTGTTGTAATCGTCAAGAGAATAACTGTAAAGAGTAAGAAGGATAGAATGTGCGCTTTCTTGAATATAACGTATATTTTGTTATTTACATGTAACTAAGGGTTTACATTTTTCAAACGCGAAAGTTTCATCAAGATATACGGACATGTGTAGATGGGAATATGCACTGTTTGTTGCTGACTGTAGACTCTTGTCCTGTGTGGTGTTGTATACATTGTGAAATTATATTTGCGTAATGAATAAATCATGTCCATTGGTACATTGTGACGTTGATCATTCTTATTTTTGTGTAATTACATCTTCTAAAATAGTTATCACGTGGCTACATTTAATGGGAGATCAGATAAAAACTTGTTCAGATAACCTTGCTTCTTTGCTCCCTGGCAAATACATCCATCTGTTGATAACTTTAATACTGTTTATCGGTTTTGAGATTGACCAACACTTTTGTCTTGATGCGCCTCTGAGCTTGGTTTCCAATGTTTTAGGCTTAAACGAAGTTTCCGTATTATTATTATTATTGAAGACTTCAGAAAGTCCATGAAACCGTGTAGCATTACAAATGTGGGAGTAGTAGTTTGGTCGTCACTCTGTAGATGAGCTTCAATCAACAATATGAATCTCCACTTAAACAATAAAACAACGTAATATATTATGTCAGCTTTTCTTAACCAGTTTTGCTGCGACCCAAATTCTGGTCGCGGTACTGGCTTGGCAATCCATGCCTTGACAAAGTTAACTTATATTAAATGATAACATAAATAATGATAACAAATACGCACGACATGAATTACAACAATGAGACGATTGAGTAAACGTGTCCGCTGGACATAGATCTATGCTTCACTAAATCAGTGCTGTTGACTAGTTTGTCAACATAGAAAGAGGACACCCATTTCAAGTCGAAAACAAAGACTGTGGATTGAGTCGCGACTTTCGCACAATTTCAACCGCGTTTGAAAGACATAATACAATAGTCACAAGAGAAGCATTCGAATGAAATCGACAGAACAAAGGTAAATCGAAATACAGCTGGAGGAGAGCCATAGCCTCGGACCGGAAGACGTATAGAAATAGGAGAACCATCTGGAATGAAAGAAAGAAGACAGCTAACAACAGAGTGCTTCGGAGGAGAGTTGTTTCGGCCCTCACACAGCGAAGAGGATTAAGTAAATAACACTAAATGGGGTATACAAAGATATTCAAATGCAAAGTACTCACCTCATCAGACAAGCATATCATCCGGGAAAACGAAGAACCCGAGAGTGTGAGAGAATTCTGCTTCCTAGTCAGCATAGTATCTTCGACACACAGAGATACGCTGACAGGCGAATAGCCTTAGCATAAGCAGCCTTAGGTAGAGTCAGAAACAACATAATATGCATTTTATTGAGACGCCTCTGTTTCAAAATATTATTTTGAAACAGAGGCGTCTCAATAAAAATGGAATCTAGACTCTACGGAGCCCTTATACTGCCTGTATAGCAATCTATGGTGCAGAAACCTGGACACTACGATCGCAAGAGACACAGTCTCGAAGTTGTTGAGATGCTTTGCTTGAGTGATATCATATGTGTTACTAGGGCAGACAGACTACGAAATGGCCCGATCAGAGAGGGGATATTGACACATGAATCCATCTCAGATGTCAATAGACATATATGACCCCGGTGGTTTGGACATGTATGCCGTATGTCAAACAAAAACCTCATAAAAGTAGCTTTCAAGGAAGACTTTAAAGGACACAGAAAACGACGAAGGCCCCGGAAGAGGTGGATTCACAAAATTAGACAGGACACTGTACTCCCGCTTTGAAAAGCAGAGCGATGTGCTCCAGACAGGACGAAATGGCGGGGTTTGACATCCAGGAGGATAGCGGGGGGTCAAATTGGCCTAGGCATTTAAGTTAAGTAAGTCAAGCTGTGTGTTTACTTCATACTGATGATAATAAGGAGGCAGTGGCGTAACGAGGCAAAGTGCTGTTTAGGGCAAGAGTACATAATCCAACAAAGTCGACACAATGTAACAGGAACACGGTTATAATAACTAGAAATAACGCTTGATCGTTACTTCAATATCACATTGGTATTCAGCTACGGAATTATTGATAGACGCAGACGTAATCGCTCCTGTCCCATGCTTGAGCGAAAGTAAACCTGTGATCGAGTTTGAGTAAATAATCTCACAAGATGCCACACTCGCGTTCATCGCTACATATATTCTTATAACATTATATTAGCCATCCAAAGAAACGAAATTGCTTTGATCGCTTATAATCGTTTCATTTGACTAGTTATGTCCATTTTGCACGCAAGGTAATCGCACTGAGTAGAATTCGTTACGCTGGATCAAATTCCGAGGAACGGCAGATTATGGCATACACTGAAAATTATGTAAACATGACAGACAGCAATTATTTTCATTAATAGGTAGGTGTACAGTCCGGAAGTCATGACACCAACGTTATAATCTGTACGACAATAACAGATCGTATTACGATACCACGGCTATTGCAGCTGGAGCGAGATTGCGCAATTGCGCTCAAACAGACACACATCGCGCAGGAGCGCTGCTGGTGTCCTATGCTGCCGAACGTAAAGTGACTTCGTCCTCACACCGGATAGACGCAGCGTGAGGTACAGTGGATGTTCTGGCATTAGTACAGAACACACATAATATGAAATCAGATCATCCTTTCAGACGAGTCCAGTTTTATGGGTTCCAATGCCGATGACCAGGTATCAGAGTACCCACGATGCGGGGAGCAGTAATCGGAAGCAGCAGTTGTGCAGCAGGAACTGAGCGTCACGGCCTGGCTGGCTTATCTACCAGTGGAAAGACCGAACTAATCGTAACCAACGCCAATCTAAATGCTTATTGTCTCAATAAAAATTATTGACATATAGAGGTAAAGGTCTGGATACTGAAGTGATACCATTCATGTGCCGACACCCGATCTCACGTCGCACTGATTGCCAGAGCAACATCATCTATAGCTCCTATAATGACCTGCCTTTACCCCGGACATGTCTCCCATAGAACATACCTGAGATTATCTGCAGAGACGGTTTCATCCGCGACGAAAACACCTGCTCAACATTCATCAACTTACAGTTACGCTGATTGAAGAATGGAGAAGTATGTCGCTTTATGTACTACAAACACTCACATGGTCAATGCTAAGTAGAATCCTGGCTTGCACTGCTGTCGGAGGGAGTGAGGGCACATACCTCACTGAACACTTTTTTCTACATAATATTGAAGTTATCGTGTTCATACAAAATATACAGGAGTTTGCCCAGCTTTCTTTCTAATTTATTTTGTTTTTATCTTTGTCCGAAGTATGGTAAATGAGGAACTAGGGCTGTGTCGTTCGATGTTTATCCCGGGGACCGCTGCTGTTCGACTTTGGTAAATGCGTACCTGACCGCACCCGACTGACTTATTCCTTCAGTCTTAGCAGTTTACCTTATAAAGGTCGACATCATCAGCGTTATCAGTCGCCATGCATTTTTTCCATCTCACACTTCTTTCCATCGCGATGCTCATGTCTTCGCAGAACGCTGTGGCGTGTTTTGCTGCCTTTTCCACGGCGTTTTCTCGCTCCTCCTCGTAGACGCGAACAAGAATCTCGTGTTTGGCCGCGCAGATGTTCACTCCGGGCATTTACGAGTACATCTAAATCTTTATTGCTGTCTACAACATGCTCTCATAGGTAAGCATTTCAGAGAATGATGATGTAGGTGGAAAAGTGAAGAGTGGGTGGATGGACTATGAGGGGTGGGAGTGACGAATGAACGAGTTTTCGGAAAAAGACTAGGCCCGAAAAGGCAAGATTCGAAAAAAGGCAATAACTGGAGATGATCGAACCTGAATGGGTTTTCTTACAGGAGTAAACAATTAATATAAATACATGTAGGTTGCATACAAGAGCCTCATAAATAATAGTAATATATACGGTACTGGACAGGAAGCCAAAGCAGAGACCTAAGAAGGCATTGAGTAAGAAAACCGCGGAGACCGAGTCACAACCATTGCTAAACAATTTTGTACACCATGTTGTTTCTTGATATCCTTAATAGCAACGTTATGATGAAGATAATTACAAAGCCAAGTCTGCTATTTAGAAGTGCTGTTGCGATAGTTTTTGCTACTATGGACACGTGCTCTACATAATTTTTAACGAATACAACCTACTTTTCACTATACGTGATACGTTTTAAAGATTACATATCAACCAACTATAGAGTCTACTAAGGAATTAAAAATATAATATTCCAGTTTTATGAAATACATATGTTTTGGCCACTGGAGGAACTTAAACAAAATACGTGCGCGATATCCCAGTCTCCTCTCTATATATATGTCATTACTGAGTGGTCTGTATAGTTTACCAACCTCCATACAAATGACTGAAAGAAAGCATAACTTCCATAAAGTTGACACGTAACTATGTTACACAGTTTTAATGTTTGCATGTTTACTATCTTCCCAATATCCTTCTCGTCTGTTCCCCACGTAACACATTTCTAAAGGTCGCGGTTTGCAACAAATGTATGGCGAGACCCAGCTAATGTCAAGATGACCTCGACAAAGACGCTGTGATACAGTCGTAATTGTATTGATCTGTGCAATGGTTTTATTTATGAAAACAACTTATTTTCACATAAACACTATTTAACCTGTTTACAACACCAAACTCCGCCTAGTTGATAGGTGTATTGCCTTTCAGTGGAATTGTTATTGTCCACCAGGGGCGGTAAAAAACGACAACCTGTTTGCAATAAATACAAAATAATATATAATATTATGATGTTCTTGCACGCAAAGACGCTTGCATTTTGCAAATTATTTGTGTTTTATTTACAAATATATTAAGGGTATACATGAGAGCAGTTTGATTCGTAGCACAGTCAGCATATATAGACTCCTAATTTTAATAACATGTTTTCTCTATCTCCCACCGTCCAACTTCCTCCCTCTCTCTCTCTCTCTCTCTCTTTCTCTCTCTCTCTCTCTCTCTCTCTCTCTCTCTCTCTCTCTCTCTCTCTCTCACACACACTCTCTATCTCCCCCCTCTCTCTTTCTTTCCCTCCCATGTTATCTCTTTGTTCACCGCAGTTCCCATTGCACATGAACTGAGGGTTACAAATAAACTTCTTCGTGCTTGATGATTGCGAACAATGCTAAATTACATAACCAACTATTGTTGAAGTATATCAATACAATTAAGTTCTTCTCATGTTACTTGTCAATATTAATACGACCAATTGACATGACATCTAACTGGAAATTTTTTCGTACGACATGGCGCTGCACATGCTGTCCCATGTGGTTGGATTATTTTCTGGGTTTTCCTTCCTCTAAATATGTCTTCACAATGTTTTGAGTAGTCCCGCATACTAAGGAGACTCTTTCGAGACGCTGTCTGGTCGCAATCGTTTCTACCGCCTTTAGACCCCGTCTCGAATGAGTCTCTTTTATTACAGGCAACATTCATTTAAACTGCCTATAGTTTTCATTCTCCTAGACCCAAATCCTGCCAAATATAAAGAGTTGCTTTATGTTTCACCTGTTTTCACATTTGTGGGTCTTCATATATCAACGACCGAATGAATGCATTTTGAACCACTGGATGCCATTTATGTTCTTATGTGCCACAATACAATTTTTTCTTAGACAATGAAGCAAAATAATTTTCGTGTGGTTTTGACAAGAACGTCTGTGGAACGTAATGGTCTCAAGTAGGTCTTGTGTTAACAATATATGTCTGTTTTGTGAGTGCATGGTCTAGCAAATGTTTGACTAGATTACGGTTGTTTCTAGGTGAAGACGTCGTTTTCATTTGTAGAAGTAAATATCACTGCTAACTACAAACACTGACCAGGATATTTTCATTGAAATTGCATTGATGCGTTACTGTACTGGCCTGTACTTGCCAATTTATTTCAATTCCGCGAGATTCATCAGCTGTTCAGCACGCTTGTGATAACAAGTAATGTAATAATCGACCAGTAATGTTGTAACAACGACCAGTAATGTAATAATCGACCAGTACAGTAATAACGACCAGTAATGTAGTACGACCAGTAATGTAGTACGACCAGAAATGTAGTACGACCAGTAATTATATATTCGACCAGTAATGTAATAAAAACGACGAAGATGATTATGTCGACGATGGTGGATGTTATGATGATGGTGTTAGTAGTGATGATGAAGATGGCGATGTTGTCGATGATGATGATGAAGGTGATGTAGATAATGATTCTGCCGATGATGTTGTTGATGTTGATGAGGATGTTAGTACTTGTGATGAAGACGGTAATAAATAGGATTATAAATTATTACGATTGTAAGGAGGAGGAAGATGAAGACAATGAAGGCGCCATCTTACTGACGAAGATGATGATGTTTATAAATAAGTTGACGACGTCTATGGCGATGACGGTTATAATAATTACTACGATGATTAGGACCTTACCCCCCTCATCATCGTCCACATCGTGTTACCCATGCTAGCCAAATAAGGAGCCATATCAGATAATTCAGGGGAAATCTCAAAATGCAAAGTTAATGAGTGATGCATTAACATTATTAGTAGCAAAAGTGTGATCTAAAAATAGTAAAATAAGGATCCGCGGAAACAACTCCGGAGGTAATCTCAAAACATGAAGTCACGGGTAATCTCAATCAACAACAATGTTCATCTAAACGATAACGGGAAGTCACACGTTTTAAAATATGACCAAGAGTAATGGATTGTATCAAACAGTTTAAAGAATTTAAGAATAATTTTAAAAAGAGTAATTTCGAAGTAATTTAATAATCAATTAAATCATCGGATCAACACGTTGCAGGTCATCTAATAAAATCTTCTCCAAAATAATCAATTAAGGGGCCATCTCGTAAAAAACGAATGGGTGTTGGTGATGATATGGTTATGATGATAATGATGATGGATATGATGATGATGATGGTTATGATGATGATTATGATGCCGGTGCTTTTGATGATTTGATGCTAGTAATGATGATGAAGGCGATGATAATGAAGAGGATGACGAAGATGATTACGAAGATGATGACGATGACGGATTTAATTATTACGGTGATGAATGCAACAACAATGACATCCTTAACCTCCCCCTCATCATCATCATCGACAAACTCCTGTTCACCCTTATGACGGCTATCCGTGCTGGAACCCAGTCGACGTTCACTAAAGGAATCTCAGAACGAGTGAGCCGCTTGTTTTCTGGGTGAACACATGGAATCCCGTTACCAAAGTCGTCCAGATAATACAGTCACTACATGTCGACAAACAATAGGACCCAGTCAAGCAGTGGGGCTAAGAAGCGAGTTCATTATGAAGAGTCACCTCAACAAATGAAAGCATAAGATAAGGGTCATTAAAGCATATTTACAAATTACTTGATCATTAGTTGATCAAATTAATGAGTCATCTCAAACAACTTATGGGAGTTATTAAAATGCAATTCTAATGAGTGGTATTATAACATTATTAGAAACGAAAAAGTAATTTCAAAATAATACAATACCTATCAGCTGAAACAATTAAGGTGTAATATCAAAACATGAAGTAAAGGGTAATCTTAATCAACTAATAAGTTTATCGAAGCGATAACGGAAAGCTAATTTTGTTTAAATATGACTAAAGTAAGAGATCATGTAAAACACAATTTAAAGAATAATTTTATAAAGTAATCACTGAGAGGTACTTTAATAACGATCTAGCTGATCTAGTGGGGTTATCAAAACCAAGTGGTCTTGTCGAAATAAAGTTACTTAAATAAAGGGGCCATCTCATAAAAAGAATTGGTCTTCTCAAAATGCTAAGAATCGTTACAAAATATGTAAAAGTCATTAACATATTGACGAGCAGATTGGCGCAATACATTGAGGACCATCTAAAAAAATTAAAGGGTCGTCTTCACAAAATTAAAGAATCATAAAAAGTGTAACTAGCCATTAACAATGAACCAGCTTATTATCTCAATAAATAAACGGATCATTTAAAAAACGACGTTGTGTTTTGCTATGAATCGATACCAGTTTAGATTTTTCTTAATTAAATGAAATGACTCTTCATTTCATGACGTGACACCTTTTAATTTGATATGACCAACTAGACAATTTTTCTGTAGAAGAGTGCATTATTTTAGTAGATGATCCAGTAATTTACTGTGATGAAAAGCTGGTTTGTTTATAATGAATAGTTACACTTTTTAATATGATTCCTTAACTTTGTGAAGAAGAACCTTTAATTTGTTTGAGATAATCCCTCTATTCGCCTAAACAATTAGGTCGTTAATTTGTTAACGACTTCTTATACATTTTGTATCGATTCTTAGCGTTTTGAGAAGACCTGTTATTTTTACGAGGTAGTCCCTTAATTTAGTTAACTTTATTTCGAAAAGACCACTTGGATTTGATGACACCGCAGTATGTTGATGTGATCAATTAGTTCATTATTAAAGTACCTCTTAATGACTCTTTTTAAAATTATTCTTCAAAATGTTTTTTATATTATCCCTTAATTTATTTATTTAGGTTTCCGCTTGTCGACATGTAGCTACTGCGTTACTTGGTAGGTTATGTGAACGGGGTTCCATGTGTTCTCACAGAAAACAAGCGGCTGACTCGTTCTGAGAATCCCTCTTACGTATACATTAGTGAAGGTCGACTGGATGCCAGCACGGGTAGAGGTTAGAAGGGTGAACGTGAGGATGTCGATGATGAGGAGGAGGAGGTTATGGATGTAATTGTCGTTATCCTCATCATCATAATGATTACATCCGTCAATGTCATCATCTTCGTCATCCTCATCATAATCATCATCATCATCGTGGTCGTCATCATAGTCATAATATTCATAATCTTCATCACTAAGATGACGCCTTTATTGTGTTCATCGTCCTCCTGATAATTACCATAATCATTTATCATCTCCATTATCACCGTCTTCATTATTATTACATCACCATCAATCAACAACAAAAACAACACCGTCATCTTCACCGCCACCACCAGAACCATTCTTTTTACGAGATGGCACCTTAATTTAATTTTTTTTTTTGACAAGGCTACATGATTTTATTAGATGATCCTACAATGTGGTGATATGACCATCTACTTCATTGTTGACTCCTATTCTTTGTATTATTGTTAATGTAATCCCTGGTTTTCCGTTATCTTATTGACGAACCTTCCAGTTGATTGATATTATCCTTAACTTCATGTCTTGAGATTACCCCTTAATTGTTTCAGCTGGTCCTTATTTTATTGTTTTAACCATACCGTTTTGCTTCTAATAATGTTTAGTATCACTCATTAAAATTCCATTATTATATTTTCCTTAAGTTGTTTGAGATGACCCGTTAATTGGCTAGCATTTCTAACCTTTACAAGGGTAACACAAGGATGACGATGAGGAGGAGGATAAGGTTAAATATGTCAATGTTGTTGTTATGCTCATCGTAATTACTATTACCGTCATCATCATCGTCGTCGTCAACTTATTCATAATCGTCATCATCATATGGCGAGTTCATCTTCCTCCTCCGTGTCGTCATATTTTAGTTGTTTATAATCCTCATAATCACCGTCTTCCTCATCAATACTAAAATCGTTATCATTATCTCAATCATCGTCGTCATAATCATCTTCATCGTTTTTATTACATTACTGGTCATTATTACATTACTGGTTGACTATTACATTTCTGGTCGTTGTTATTACATTACTGGTCGATTATTACTGGTTGATTATGATACTACTGGTTGTAATACACGCTTCCTATGTCGCTGTATCGTCGCGCTGTCTCGCATCTTGACATCGGAAGACGGGGAGGGTGGTGTTGGAGATCTTTCGTCGGAAGTTCAGCGGTGCGCTGTCTCGAAGACGGGACTGGGGTGATATTCTGCGGATCAGCACGGTCATTGGGAGTTCACCGCAACAAAACAGTTGTCTTGTAACTCGGTTTGTTGAACCAGTTAGGCCTACCGTAAGGTATTAGGTACACCCTACAGAAACAAAATATTTCGTTAATGTCAGACTGCCATACATAATAGAAAGTGTAAAACCGTTCTCAAAGGGACCCTACTGCGCCACCCTGGAAACCTATTACATATTCGTGTTCAGTATATTTTGGCCTTTGAATGTCAAGATGACTGCAGCAATGGCGGCAGTATGCCAGGCGTTTCACTGCAGTTAATTCCAGTGTGTTTATCGTTCATAAAATATGTTACTGGTCAAGTAATTCATCATTGTGCACTTCATCTTCTGTCTCTAATTTTTTCACCTCCCTCTCTTTTTCTCTATATCCCACCCTAGATCCTCCATCCCATGTGTCCCATGTATGTGTCTCTGTGTCTCTCCCTTCCTCCGTCCCTCTCTCCATATCTTCCTCCCTCAGTTACTCACGCATTCAATCCCTCCCTCCCTCCCTCCCTCCCTCCTCCTCTTGCACACCAAAGATCTGATCGATCGATCTGACCATCCGATCCGATCCGATCGGTCTGACGTCTGATCGATTCGCCCTGATCTCGATCTGATCCTTTGATTTGATTCGCGCGCGCCCGGATCAACGATACCGAATCTTGAGATCTCCGATTTTCAAAGATGTTCCTGATCGCCTTTGATTCGACTGATCTGAGTCGGATCGAACGAACGATCGATCTGAACGGAACGAACCTGGTTCCCTTCTCTCTCTCTCTCTCTCTTCTGACTTCTGTCTCTTCTGTCCTCTCTGTTCTCTCATCCTTAACTCACACATTAACACACACACACACACACACACACACACACACACACACACACACTCACAATCTGTGACTCACTCCATCGTAATGCGTTTGTTGTACCAATTAGGCCTACCGTAAATTATTAGGTACACCCTGCATAACAAAATAGTTCGTTCATGTCATGACATACGCTTTAGAAAGTGTAAAAACCGCACGCCAAGGCACTGCGCTGCGCCACCCTGGAGACGGTATTTATATAAATCATTGTGAACATATTTGAGCCTTTGAATGTCAAGATGACCGCAGCAGTGGAGACAGTATGCTACGTTTTTCACTGTAGTTAATTCCAATGTGTTATCGTTCAAAACATATGTTACTGGTCAGGTAATTCATCCCTTAAAAATCAATAACTCGTATTAGATCATGGCAATCTGAATACCGCTATAACGTGCATTATCAACCTGATACGTATGTATATTCCATCAGTACTTGTTATAAATACAGTGGCGTGTCAACTATTATTAACACAAGGCCATGCAAATATGTTACAAGGAATCAAAATAAATATGTTTTACTTCAGTTGTACTCACAGCACAATTGAAAGTCTGACGTAACCAATGGCTGTGCTTCCCAATTCGCATGTTGCCTAACAAAGAATATTACTCTAACTTGCGTGGTCGAATTTTCTTTTGGCGTTGTAACTTATAAAAAAGTTACGTCCGTGTGTTGTATTGTTTGGAATTATAACAGTTGTTATAAGTGTAACTCTGGATCCAAAGGAACACAATGAAACAACACATGAGCTGGCATATTCACTATACATATCACGAAAACAGGGGCACTCGATGCCTTACAACAGTGTCATTGTCAGAGAAGCTTTAGGAACTCATTGGTCAAGCATTTGGGGAGTATCAGGTGATGGGAACTGTGAGATTTCACTAGATTTTTCCACTATGAAAATAAATTATTGGTAAATCACATATGTGATATTGTCAAGTGCGCTTACAAATGGTCAGATTGCATTAACTCTTTAACGTGTAGGCCCACACCATTGCCTTTTGTTTCCCTTTAAAATTACTGGTGCAAATATAGACGCTGAGAAGGCATAGACACCTCCACAAATTTTCCTGAAACACTTAGGCTCAGCACATGTAGTTTTTTTTTATAACTTTTGGTACAGCGATGTACAAAATGTGTTTTCATGTTTTCGTGTAAGTGCGCGGAGTGCGTGTAAATTCAACTGGGACAACCATTTTTTAATATCTCCTAACATAAGTCAATGACTAAAAAATTCACTGGTTTACCTGGACATGGCAGCTTGCCAGTTGGCCTGTTTCGTCGGTGTTACATCGCTGTCACAATAACGAAATGTGACGATGTAGCTACGAACTTGAAGAGAGTCAAAATCGAAGAACTTCCCCGGCCAAGATATGACTACTCCACGACTCGCGTGCCTAGCGTAGATCAGCTTCCTGTTTGGTCAAATGGACCTGTCTGCTGCATGTAGATACTTGAACAATTCCTTTTGCATTTTCACATCACAGGTAGTCTTGTTGTGCATTTACATTTTTTGTATATGATCGTGATTGGGAATATTTATATGTCAATATTTAAGCAATTACATAACGACACGGCGATTGTTTATATAAATCGGTGATATCGTATTGTTATTTGCGTGTAAACTCTCAAGTTTCAAACATTTGTATTTCTTCGAGATATATTACCTTTTATTAACATAGCATACTTCGCAGGACAAATTTCACAATGTATTCGAGGGTTTTTATTTCCACGTCTAAACCACACGTTTGCATTTCTAAAGAATACATTCGAAACATTGAAACCAAACATCGACAACAGATGCGGTATTTAAGTGTTAACCTACCAATAACACACTTCCCAGTATTCTAATTATCAGCAGTGTTTATTATTCATATATGCATAGACATACGACACAACACAGCGTGATCTTCTCACAGTTTGTCAGTACCGCATCAAGACGAGGATTGGCACCCTATTTGGCGCAACAACCAATGCCATCTCGTCGATTCGTCTCGACGGAAGTGACGCAAACTGTGGAAGGAGACATCTGAATATCAACGGCTTCACGTTATCGGGGTGAGAATATATTACTAATGATAGCAAAAGTGACGGATGCGAAATATTATTTCCATCAGAGTTGTGTAATTGTTTTGTTGTTCAATGTTGTCATCCATTGCTCCGTGTCAGCACCCCCTCTCTCCATATTCCACCTTCTAAAATTTCCAATTACGCTATCATGCAATCTCACTTGTGGTTGTAATGCTTAGTAATCGATCGCCACGCGGCGTCGTGGTCACATGAACATTAAACATTGAAAATTTAAGTTTGACATTAACAACATTCTGTTTATATGTCATCACGTTTTGTTCTACTATAACATTGTCCTATTAGTGTTTTGTATTCAGTACGTTAGATACAGACGGTATCACTGAACAGATAACTTCCTTCGTTAGAATTATGCATGTGTTAATGTACCATAATTTAGACAGGCTCATCCCATACAGGGCCTGACCCTATGCAATTGTACAATTGCGATCTCGTATTAAAATCTGGGCTTGGCTTCTACCACGAGGCTTCCAAACGCCGCGTGCAAACGTATCGTGTCGTTTCGTGACTTGTTCATTGAGCTCCTACGCTACCTGCCCGCTTGGCCAAGTGTAAGGTATTCGTGGCGTAAAGTGAGGGTTGATTTATTTAGTTCACCCAAATTCCGCCAGGGGGCGCACTTTTAGTTCATGACATATCCACCATGGGGCGCTACTTGTCCTTTGACCTTGATTTATAGTTGACCTTGACCTAGATATGCCGTCACTTCCACAACGGAAAACGGATTCCACCCGCTCTCATTAACCTGACATACAACTCACGACATAAATTACAATAATGAGACTATTGATTAAACTTGTCTGCTGGACATAGAGCTACGCTTCACTAAATCAATGCCGTTGACACGTTTGTCAACATAGATAGAAATATCTCCAAATGCAAAATACTCACCTCATTAGACAAGCATATCATCATCGAAAATGAAGAACTCGAGACTGTGACAGAGTTCTGCTTCCTAAGCAGCATAGTATCTTCGACACACAGAGAGATGTTGACACGCGAATTGCCTTAGCATCAGCAGCCTTAGAAAGAGTCAGAAACAACATATTTTCAAACAGAGGCATCTCAATAAAAAATTAAACCCAGCCTCCTGTTCGAATTTGGTAACTGCGTACTTGACGGCAAACGACGGGCCTATCCCTTCAATCGGTCGATGAGGGAATCGACGATGAGCCGTTTTCCGTCGCCATGCATTTTCTCCATCTCACACTCCTTTCCATCGCGATGCTCATGTCTTCGCAGAACGTCGTGGCGTGTGCTGCTACCTCTTCGACAGCGTTTTCTCTCTCCACCTCGCAGAAGCGAACAAGTTCCCCGTGTTTGGTTGCGCAAATGTTCAGTCCGGGCGTTTACGGGTACATCTAAATCTGTATTGCTTTTACAGAAAAAATGTTTCTACAACATGCTCTCATAGGTAAACATTTCAGAGAACGATGATGTAGGTGAACAAGTGATGGGTGGATGGACGGAATATGAGGGGAAGGAGTGATGAATGAAAGAGTGATCGGAAAAGGCTAGGTCCGAAAAGGCAAGATTCGAAAAAGGCAATAATTCGAGATGATCGAAGCTGGATATGTTTTCTTACATGAATAAATAATGAATATACATACATGCAGGTTGCTTGCATACAAGAGCCTCATTAGAAATAGTAATATATACGGTATTGGAAAGGAAGCCAAAACTGAGACCTAAAAAGCAATAACTGGAGATGATCGAAGCTGGATAGGATTTCTTACAGGAGTAAACAATGAATATACAAATATAAAAATGCCTGATAAGTAATAGTAATAGATACGGCCAAAAGTGAGACCTAAGAAGGCACTGAGTAAGAAACAGCGGATACCGATTCATAACCCTTGCTAAACAATTGTGTACACGTTGTAAATTCCTGATATCCTGAAGAGTAACATTACGATGAAGATAATTACAAAGTCAAGTCTGATAGTAACAACTGCAGTTGCAATAGTTTTTAGTTGTATGCACATGGTGCTCTACGTGTTTGTTTAAAGAAAACTACATATTTTTCATTAAACGGGATACGTTTTAGAAATTACATATCAACCAACTATAGAGACTACTGAGGAATTTAAAATAGAATATTCCATTTTTATGAAATTGATATATTTTCGCC
The DNA here is from genome assembly GCA_020002185.1 of Paraescarpia echinospica. NCBI lineage: Eukaryota > Metazoa > Annelida > Polychaeta > Sabellida > Siboglinidae > Paraescarpia > Paraescarpia echinospica. The sequence goes on from JAHLWY010000264.1 coordinate 45,847, forward strand.
TCTGGAGGAATAAACAAACGTGCACAATATCCCAGTTTCCCCTATATACATGTATGTCATTTCTGAGTGGTCTGGTTGAACATTTTACCAAACTTGTATTCAAATGGCAGAAAGAAAGCATAACTCCCATAACGTTGAGTCGTATCTATGTTACACAGTTTTAATGTTTGCTCTCTTCCCAATATCCTTCTCGTCTGTTCTAACACGTAACACATTTCTAAACGGCAAGGTTTTCAGCAGATGTATGGCGAGACCCAGCTAATGTCAAGATGACCTCGACAAAGACACTGTGATGCTTCCTTTACTGTATTGCTCTACGCAATGGTTTTATTTCGGAAAACATAAATTATTTTCACCGAAACACATTTTACAACACCGTTTATATATAGAGATTTAAGTATAAGTCTCTCTCTCTCTCTCTCTCTCTCTCTCTCTCTCTCTCTCTCTCTCTCTCTCTCTCTCTCTCTCTCTGTCTCTCTCTCTCTGTCTCTCGGTCTCTGGGAGAGTTGGTGGGTATATGTTACTACCTTCGATCCACGCATGCACTGCAACAAAACCGGTCTCGTAAATGCGTTTGGTGTACCAATTAGGCCTACCGTAAGATATTAGGTACACCCTACAGTAAAAAAGAGTTTTCGTTCATGTCAGAATGCCATAAATAATGGAAAGTGTGAAACCGCTTGGCAAGCGGCGCCACCCTGGAGACGGTATTATATATTCGTTATGAGCCTTTCAATGTCAAGATGACCGCAGCAATGGAGCCAGTATGCCATGTTTTTCACTGTATTTAATTTCAACGTGTTTATCGTTTAAAACATATGTTACTGGTCAGGTAATTAATCCATTAACAAAACCAAAATATAACACAGTGTAAAAACAAATGTTTAGATTTTAAACACCAAATTATACACACTGTAGACACAACTTTTAAACACCTGTAGTTTGTTTTGGCGTTAAATTTTCAACAACGGCTGTTTAGGTTTGTAAACACCTGGGTGTTGACGTTTAAATACTTTGAAGCTTGGACGTGTTTAGATGTTTAAACGTTGTGTCTACAGCGTGTATAGTTGAATCATGTGTTTATTTATATACGCCAGGCGTTTAGTACAGAAAAAAGGATAGGTGTTTAAAAAATGCCTACAATGTGCTTAGTTTATGGCGTTTAGTTGAAATAGTCGTATAGCAGATTTCAATATGCTTGCATGGAACCTCTGCATGCAGAGTTCCCTAAAACTGTATGGAGTAGAACACGTGTGTTAATATCAACATTTGTTATTGTATAAGAATACAATGACGGAATAGGTTCATCAAAACAAATATTGCAATAAAAAACTGGTGAAATAGAATACATTTAGTTTGACTTAAATCTTTAACAATATCAATACGAACACTTCAATATATGTTAACATGTACGATTATAAAGGTAAATACGAATCGTTCAATAGCAACTTGCTAAAACATAATGCAACTACTTTCGATAGTTAACAGAAGGAACATCTATGTCCAAATAAAAACTAGAAATCTATGTTTTGTAAGAATGAAGAAAACATTGAAACGGTACAGCGTAGTACTGCCGGATTTTGTTGCATGCTGTGATACTGGACAGTGTAGGTGCACCCAACTTTTTCTGACAGTGTATAACTATCAAATGTAGTGTGCACGTAGAGTGTATAGTATTCGTCAAGACCCACGTAAATTAAACAGTCAGAAGTGCCAACATAAAATATACAAAGTAAAAATTACTAACGCTTGTTACAATGTCGGTGCGTAGCGTTGTCATTGTTATGCACGTCTGGTGTCGTCTAGCTTGCGCAGAATATAAACGCATACGTAAATGGAGTAACTGATATTTGAACAGAATGCACCACTTACATCAGTCCTTCCAACTTGTGGAAACATTGGATGAAGTTTCTGGACTATGGCTCAACGAATGGCTTATTGAGCACACACTGCTGGAGCAACCCAAGCACATGTGAGTAGGCCCTTGGGTAGCTGATCCACACAGTGTAGTACAATGAAAGTAACAAGTATAAGGTCTGCCTGAAAGACATAGAGGTGCTAATGATCTTGATGTTCCTATCAGCTGTGATGAACTGATCCACTATTTCGTCTCCAGTAGTAAACACTACGAGCCGGGGAAAGCCTGTCCATTCGGCACTTCTGCAGGCATCGAGTTGTTTATGTGATGATTCTTTAAGGCAAACTATTAATTATGAACATTTACTAAATAGTCACAAAATAACTAGACCGGAACAGATACTACCATTATAAAATATTGTTATATTAATCCAGCTCTGAACACGCTTCAGACATTTTCTGTGACGTTCAGTAGTTACTTTGCAGAGAACGATTCAGTTGGACAGTGAAGAAGTTCCCGAGAAAGTTCCATCGAGTATATTGATCATATTGCTTCTTCTTTACACCCACAGTTTTGTCTTTCTACCCGCGCTATTTGCCAAGCCAACGTCATTCATTTGAAGATGAAGAAGTGCACGCATGTATTGATATCATACGATATATACGATGATACATGTCGGAATGGATTTTTTTGGTGGGGACTAAGTTATTATTAATAAGAAATTGCATGTCGACCCACTTCTTTGTGTACCACGATCATCATGGTCTTTCCTCCCTTTCCGCATTTAAATACTCTTTGTGCTTTCAGCTGCTGGACTGTCATGATGTCTCCAAGCACACTCTGTAATCACACATTAGTTTCATTAATATGTATGTATGGACGTTTCTGCAATATATCATGTTTACGTATATTCTCTATTTGCATCACAACACTGTGGAAACATTTCACCGATTTCCATCAGTGTATGTGTCCATAATATGTTAGCTTGGAATCTGGTATACAAAATAAATGATGTTTGCATGAAAATACAGGAAAAAACTTGAAACATTTGTTCTGTGATCTCTGACATGGCTATGTCCGTCAATTGGTCGAGTCTGGACATAGATTCAAAATGGCGTGTGCAGCATCCCCGTTTGAAGAAATGTCATTTCGGCACAGAGCTGCTGTATATGGCAAGTTATCAGTTGCTGTGTACAATGAGCAGTCCACCAGTATAACAATTGTTTTAAATTGCTAAAGACGTTTGTTATAAGCCACTGTTATAACAGCGTATTTTGATTTTTAACACCTCCAACTTTCCAGTATAAGGTGTCCGAGGATCTATGCACAATATAGGTGTAATTGTTAATATTGTTAATAGAAGTCTGCCTCATATACGCACACACGCACGCACCAACACACGTACTCACATACTGGATGGAAATGACGCTGCACACATTTCTAAAGTCACACATATAGTCAACACAGTAGAAAGGAATTATAACTATACAGGCATTTAATTCGGATATCACAAAATCTACTTATGAAGATTGATTCATGGAAGTATACCCAGTCCAGCCTTCACGCTGCCACCCCCCTTCATGGTTTCTACGACCTGCTGCCGTTTCACGTGGGTTTCTTTCATAAGCAAGACTATTTCTGTTAGCAGCTGTTTTTTTGGCGGATCCCGCCGTGGGCGTCCGACATTTCTTGAGCAGCTCCTTCGTCTTCCCCATGTGCACACCGACGATTGAAGGGGTTGCATGTCGGGTCTAATGGGCGACCGCGCCTCGACTTTTAAGATGTATAATCTTTGTAGCAGAACACTTTGTTTCGTCGCTGATGCCAGGCATCGACTTCATATTTATGGACCAACACATATGTCGAACACGCGAAGAGAGATCAGACGTTAATATGGACTGAAAAAATATAAAGCTCCTACATTAAGAATGTTCTGAACATTACGTCTATGTACAACATTGAACCAAGTTAATTCCATGAATAAAGGAAACACATAAATCGGCTCCATCTGTGGTAGGGCACTAAGAATATACTATGGCGATTTGATTTATTGTACACACTCATACACACCACACATACACCCACCCACACACACAAACACACGAACACACACATACACACACGCATACACGCACACACGCACACACGCACACACGCACACACGCACACACACAACCACACACACAACCACAGACACACATACAAACACAAACTCACACACACACAATCATAAACACACATATACACACATACACATACACATACATACACTCACACACACCGCACACACTCAAACAAACACACACAAACACACACACACTCACACACATCCACACACATACACACATTCATACCACACACGCATGCCACACACATACCACAAACACACCACACACACACCACATACACACCACGTACACACTACACATACACACGACCACACACCCACACACCCAAACACACAAACACACACGCACACGCACACTCACACACCCTCAAACACACTCTCACAAACACACACACACAAACTCCCCCACACACACACCCACACACCCACACACCCACACACCCACACACCCACACACCCACACACCCACACACCCACACACCCACACACCCAATACCCACACACCCAATACCCACACACCCAATACCCACACACCCACACACATATACACAAACACACTCACACGAACACACATACACATGCATACACTCACTCACGCACACCAACACCGCCACACACACAAACACACACACATACACATAAACGCACGCACACACTTTGCATACAATTACTGATGTATACCACACACGCATGCCACACACATACCACAAATATCGATAGAATAACGGCAACATAATGCACATAATTTCTGTAAACACAGTGACTCATTTGACTACAGAGTATTTAAATGTGAGGTTATTTCACACCAACATCCTCCCTTAACTCTTCCACTCTTCGCTTATCTATTCTGTTTACCCCGGCAATTATCCTGACCCAGTTGTTTTCGCACATATGTACCCTCTCCTTTTATTCCTCTGTCATTGCTATACCTTTCCCTTGAGTTTTTGCGGTATGTGCCTCTCTCCCATCAAATCATCTACTTTTCTCCATGCATTCGCTCCTGTTTGTATTCTCCAGCGAATTTCTGTCTCCGAGGAGCCATCCGCACACACTGCTCCGCCCAGGTATACAAAACTGTCTCTTTGTTTTAGTTTCTTCCCCTCCATATGTATTCCCAGCTCTTTGCTTTGTTGCCCAACACTCGTATGTCTTCTCCAGATTCATTTTCAATCCATGTTTGCTGAAGATATCCTTCATCTCTATCAGTTGTTCCTGTAAATCCGCTTCCCCGTCCGCTACCACTGCCAGATTGTCTGCATATATTAGTTATATTATTTATATATATTTTTTATTTACATGAACATAAGGGTTTGCATTTTTTTGATTTCGTGGGAGAATTGCAGTCGTTAGTGTATATTTGGTAAAATAGACTTTGCTGTCATACGCAGAAAAAATGTGTATCGAATATCATTGTTTCATTTTTCGTTGCTGACTTATACTTTTGTCCTCTGTGCTGTTGTATGCAATGGGAAAAGATATTTGTGTTATGAACAAATCATATCCATTTGTACATTTGTGGCGTTGACCATTCCTTTTTTGTGGAATCACATATTTTAAAATCGTTATAACGTGGTTACATTTTAAGGGGAGACCACAGTAAACCTTGTTTCTTCTTAGCTCCCTGGCAAATACATTCAACTGTTCATAACTTTAATACTGTTGGTCGATTTTGAAATTCACCAAAACTTTTGTCCTGATGCGCCTCTGAACTTGTGTTAAATAAAATATATGGTGAACCAACAAATAGTCACGACATCAATTACAAAAAGGAGACGATTCATAAATTTGTCTGCTGGACAGCTATGCGTCACCAAATCAGCGCCGTTCTTTGGTTTGTCAACATAAAAAGAGGACACCCATTTCAAATCGAAATAAAGACTGCGGAGTGAGTAGGGACTCTCGTACGATTTTGATGATGTTTGAAAGATACAATGTAATAGCCACAATAGAAACATTTGAGTGGAATCCACAGAGCAAAGGAAAAACGGGAGAGAGAGAGAGAGAGAGAGAGAGAGAGAGAGAGAGAGAGAGAGAGAGAGAGAGAGAGAGAGAGAGAGAGAGAGAGAGAGAGACAGACGTTGACAGGCAAATAGCCTTAAATCAGCAGCATTTGGTAGCGCCACAAACAACATAACTTCAAACAACAAATAAGAATGAAAGCCATTCTATATTATGGAACACTTACACTGCCTATAGCAATCTATGGTGCAGAAACCTGGACACTACGATCGCAACAGACGCAGTCTGCTGATGCTTTTTAGATGCGTTGCCTGCAGGCTATCATAGGTGTTACTAGGCGGACAGACCACGAAATAGCCAGATCAGAGCGGAGACATTCACCCCTGAATCCATTTCAGATGTCATCATGCATAGAACACTCCGGCTGTTTGGACATGTATCCCGTATGTCAAACGAAAACCTCATACAACAGCTTTCAAGGAAGACTTTCGAGGACACAGAAAACGAGGAAGGCCGCAGAAGAGGTGGAGTGACCAAGTTAGACAGGACAATGTACTCCCGCTTTTAACAAATTGCTTTGCTGGCTTATAGTTGTTTCATAAGTTATAACATAACATAACACAATCGTCATTGCTTTTAGGGAAGAACTCTTTCAACAATTTGCTCTCGTAGACAAGCAGTTGAGAGAATGATGATTTAGATAGATAAGTGATGGGTGGATGGATGGAATATGAGGGGTGTGAGTGATGAATGAACGAGTGATCGGAAAAGAGAAAGTTCGAAAAGTCAAGATTCGAAAAAGGCAAGAACTGTTCATGATCGAAGCTGGATAGGTTTTCTTACATGAGAAAGCAGTGAATATAAGTATTTAGGTTACTTGCATACAAGTGTCTGGTAAGTAATAGTACAGACACGGTTTCAGACAGAAAGCCAAAGCAGACATCTAAGAAGGCTTTGAGTAAGAAAACCGCGGAGATCGAGTCACAATTCCTAAGCTATTTGGTTAACGTTGAAATGTCCTGATATCCTTAAGAGCAAAATTATTTTTTTTACCAAAAATAATGTATTTTTTACTATACGTCATACGTTTTAGAAATGCCATATCAACTGACAATAGAGACCAACCAGGAATTCAAAATAGAACATTCCATTTTTATGAGATTTATATATTTTTGGCCACTGGAGAAATAAACAAAAAAACATACGTGCACGATATCCCAATCTCCCCTATATATGTCATTTCTGAGTGGTCAAGTTGTACATTTGACCAACCTTGCATACAAATGACTGAAAGAAATGATGACATCCATAACGTTGATACGTAACTATGTTTTTATGTTTGCATGTTTGGTATCTTCCCAATATCGTTCTCGTCTGTTCTCCCATGTAACACATTTCTAAACGGCGAGGTTTGCAGCAGATGTATGACCCAGCTAATGTCAAGATGACCTCGACAAAAACGTTGTGATAACTTCTTAATTGTACTGCTCTGTGGAATGGTTTTATTTATGAAAACAACTTATTTTCACCGAAACACTTTTAAAACTGTTTGCAACACCGAACTCCGTCTAGTTGACAGGTGTATTGCGTTTCAGTGGACATTTTATTATCTACCAGGGGCGGTGAAAATTGGCAACCTAACTGTGATTAATAACAAATAATATATATGGTGTTCTTGCATGCAAAGATGCATGCAATTTGCAAATTATTTGTGTTTTAGCATTTACACAAACATTTAAGTGTATACAAGACAGAAGTTTGTGGCGTAGCACAGTCGGCATATAGAGTTTCCTAATTGTAATAACATGTGTGCGCTACGTGAATGCGTGCGTGCGCTTGAGCAGGCGAGTGAGACCTTGTCAAAAAAAATCTTACCGCATGTTTGTAGTTCATGTGACAATCGTCAGAATAAGCAGATCCGGTTGGTCTAATTAGCTTGTGTCCTACACTTCACTTTCTGACTCTCACTTTCTAACCTCCCGCTCTTTTTCTCTATCTCCTTCCCCTCGGTCTCTCTGACCCTCCCTCCCTCCATTCCTCCCTCCCTCGCTAACTCAAGCATTCACTCTGTCCTTCCCTCTTCCCCCCTTCCTCTCTCTCTTTTCCACTCACTTCCCCGTCTGCAACTGTCTCCCTCTCTCTTAATCTTTCTCTCTCTCTCTCTCTCTTTCTCTCTCTTTCTCTCTCTCTCTCTCTCTCTCTCTCTCTCTCTCTCTCTCTCTCTCTCTCTCTCTCTCTCTCTTTCTGTCTGATTGTCTGGCTGTCTGTCTGTCTGTCTCTCTCTCTCTCTCTCCCTCCCATGTTCTCGCCTGGTTGACCTTAGTGGTCATTGCACGTGAATAGACGGTTACAATAAACTTATTCGTGTTTATAAATTGCCAACAATGCTAAGTTGCGTGACCAACCAGTGTTGAATGATATCAACTAATTTCTTCTGTCGTTCCTATCCCGTTTAGACCACGTCTCGAACGAGTCTCTTTTGGGTACAAGCAGCTTTCACCTAAACTGACCATATTTTTCGTTCTCCTACACCCAAATCCTGCCAAATATATCGACCTGTAATGCAATAATCGACAAAATTAATGTAATAAAAACGATAAAGGTGATTATGCTGACAATGATGGAGGCTATGATGATGGTGATAGTAGTGATGATGTTGGTTGTAATGATGAAGTTGGCGATGTGGTGCGTGATGAATGATTATGATGATGACGACTAGGAAGATGATGACAATTTAGGGGTCATCTTAGTGATGGTGATGGTAATGAAGATGATGATTATGCTGATGATGTTGTTAATGATGATAAGGATGTTAATAATGATGATGAAGACGGCGATATGTAGGATTATAAATGATTACGATTATTAGGAGGAGGAAGATGAAGACAATGAAGGCGTCACCTTAGTGACGAAGATGATGATTATGAGTAAGATGACGACGCCGATGACGGTCATAATTACTACGATGATCAGGACGACGACAACGACATCCTTAACCTTATCCTACTCATCATCGTCATCACTGCGTTACCCTTATAAAGGCTAGCCCTACTAGCCAAATAAGGGGTCATCTCAGATAACTTAGAGGAAATCTCCAAATGCAATGTTCATGAGTGATACATTAACTTAATTAGAAACTAAATGGTAATTTAAAAGTAGTAAAATAAGGATCCATGGAAACAATTCAGGAAGTAATATCAAACATCAATTTAAATGTAATCTCAATTAACAACAATAAGGATGGAAAACAATTAAATTAAGGGGCCATCTCGTAAAAAAGAATGGGTGTTGGTGATCATATGGTTATGATGATGATCATGATGACGGGGTTGTTGATGATGATGATTATGTTAGTAATGATGATGAAGACGGTGTTAATGAGGATCATAATTAATTGTGATGATGAAGACGATAAAGACGTCATCTTAGTGATGTTTGTGAAGACTATTATAACTATGATGACGAAGACGATGAGGAGGATGACGAAGATGATGACAATGACGGTTGTAATTTTGTTGAAGATGAATACAACAACAAAGACATCCTTAATCTCCTCCTCCTCCTCCTCAACGTCATCATCGACAACCTCGTGTTCACCCTCATCACGGTTAGCCATGCTGGCACCCTGTCGACGTCCATTAAAGGTTTCTCAGAACGAGTCAGTCGCTCGTTTTCTGGGTGAACTCATGGAACCCCGTTTACATAATCTTCCAGATAATGTAGTCATTAAATGTCGGCAAACAATGTGACCCCATCAGGCAGTGTTGTTAAGATGGGAGTTAATTATGAAGAATCACCTCAACAAATGAAAGCAATAATCTACGCTAAACTATGGGAATATCTTAAGACAAGGGTCATTAAAACATATTTACAAATTATATACGTGGTCATTATTTGGTCAAATTAAGGGGTCATCTCAAACAAGTTAGGGGAGTTATCAAAATGCAATGATAATGACTGATATTATAACATTATTAAGAACGAACGGGTAATTTAAAAATAATAAAATACGGATTAGCAGCTGAAATAATTAAGGTGTTATCTCAAAACATTAAGTAAAGGGTAATCTCAATCAACTAATAAGTTAATCTAAGCGATAAAGGGAACATACATGTTTTATAATATGACTAAATTAAGGGATTATATAAAACATAATTTATATAATAATTGTTAAAAGGAGTCATTAAGAGGTACATTAAAGATGATCTATCTGATCTAGTGGGATCATCAAAACCATGTTGTCTTATCGAAATAAAGTTAATTAAATGAAGGGGCCATCTCATAAAAAGAATGGGTCTTCTCCAAACGCCAAGAATCGTTACAAAATATGTAAGAAGTCATTAACAAATCAACGAGCAGATTGTCGCTTTAAATTGAGGGACCATCTAACAAATTAATGGATCTTTTTTAACTAAGCTAAGGAATCATATACGAAATGGGTAACTAGCCATTAACAATGAACCAGCTTATTGTCTCAATAAATAAACGGTTATTTTAAAAATAGACGTGTTCATTAAAAATAACTGTCTGAACGTCTTAGCGAATTACGGGATCATGTGAAGGCAATAAATGGTAATCTCTCAATAAAGGGATTGTTTCAAAAAGGGTCACCATAAAAGTAAATTTTCTTTACAAAGAACACGTTAATCTTCTTTAAAAAAATAAGTGGTCTTAACATATAAGTGTTGATTAAAAAGACCTGACTAAGCGTGTCGACGCATACTGGATCATCTCAAAACGTTATTATCATAAAATAACAAGGTTTTCTCAAAACAGTTAAACGGTTATTTTATGCACACATTTGTTTTTTCATTAAAAAGAACTGAATTCAGATGCTCTTTGTGTGTGATATGATCGCCGAATTTTCAATTATGTTCCATATTTGACACGAAATTATTAAAGTTGTTATTGTCAACGAAATGTTGAAGAGGTGTTCCATTTTGATGCGAGACGACGTGACTTAAGGTCGTGTAATTTCTTGTCTAGAGGTTTACGCGGACCGCATAATACCAATTCCCTGGACTGGTCCGCAATTGCTGCAAACTCGCAAATCGCAATTGTTATTTGTGGTCAGAACGAACTGCGAACCCAGCTGATTGAAATGAAACCAGTCTATCTTCACGGTTATATGGAATGTGTAGTATTTCCTCTGAGTGTTGTTCTGTACAGTATGTGACTTCGCTCGTCTTCTCTCAATGTTCTGGGTCACGCTCATAACGGGGTTCACAGTAAAACATTAATTTTAGCAATTTGCCTCTCGGGCAGCGTATAGAAATCGTTCCCTCCTATTCTTGAACTGGTTCATGTCGTCACGCCGCGCAGAATAGCTTAGCTCATCATCCGCCGTGATTGTTTCCGTCGGTACTGGCGAACTGTTGTCCAACAAAGGACAAACTACGTTTTTGCTTTTGCGTCCGTAATGTATCTCAAACGAACTCTTCCGGCCCAGTTCTTCTTTCGGATCCTCGTTCAGGATAGCATCGTATAACGGTAGCTCGCGGACCCAATCAAGTCTTTTTTTCTTAAATCATAGTTGTTCACAAGGATTTTGTTGTTTAAACTGCCGATGCATCCTTTTGATTTTGACTTGGCTTTGAGGAATTGATGGACTGCTCATGATGACTTGCAGTCTTTTCATCAGTATCTTTACCGCACCACGTATGTAAGAAACATAGTTTAAACATTTAGTCTGATTCTACAGCCAACACATATTAATTGACTTTAGTTGCAGGTTAACGTGGTTGTCTACACAATTAAACGAATAAGTTAGCATATACAATTGTAGGGGGACATTTACAATATTCGACATTAGGATGTAATTCCCAAAACTAAATGGTATATTTAAAATAAAAAGCGACCACATCGAAAATAATAAATATGAGGGTTATCTTAGAGGACCTTCTTGTTAAATTTTAAATGAGCTTTAAAGTTTTTATGGCCCCTTAAATTTATCTTTTGATATAACTCCTTACGTCTCTGTTTTGTGGTAACCCTTTAATTAGATTACCCCTAACTTTTTTCAGGTGATTGCTTTGTTACCTTATATAATTATTCTGACAATTTTCAACACGATTCCTTAATTTATTTATTATTTATTTATTTATTTGAGATGACCCCATAGATTGTTTGATATAATTATTTGTTTTGATGACCCATTAAGTTTGTGTTTTGCTATGAATCCATACCTGTTTATATTTTCCTTAATGAAATGAAGTGGGGCTTCATTTCATGGTGTGATACATTTTTATTTGGTACGACCAGCTAGATAATTTTTTCTGATCCCTGCTTTTTAATTATCATTATCCTTTACCTGGTTTGAGAAGAAAGCGTTATTTTAATAAACTATCCCTTAATGAATTGTGACGATAAGCTGGTTTATTTATAATGAATAGTTACACTTTTTAATATGATTCCTTAACTTTGTTAAGAAGAACCTTTAATTGTTGAGATGGAGCCTTTATTCGCTGATACAATCAGGTCGTTAATTTGTCAATGCCTTCTTACACATTTTGTAACGATTCTTAGCGTTTTGAGAAGAACTATTATTTTTACGAAATAGCCCCATTATTTAATTTTAAAAAGACCACTTGGTTTTGAAGACCCCGCTATGTGTTGATATATTAAGACATTTAGGTTCCCGTTATCTTTTAGATTAACCTATTAGTTGATTGAGTATACCTTTAACTTTTGTTTTATGAGATCATCCCTTAATGTTTTCAGCTGATCCGTATTTTATTATTTTGAGAATACCTTGTAGTTTTTAATAATCTTATAGTAGCACTCATTAACATTTTGAGATTTCCCCTAAGTTGTTTCAGATGGCAACTTAATTTCATTAAATAATGACCAGGTTTGTCAATTATAAATATGCTTTAATATTGTTTGATTATATTAAGATAATCCCGTAATTTATTGTAGATTATCCCTGCGTTACCTGGGAGGTTATGTGAACGGGGTTCCATGTGTTCTCCAAGAAATCAAGCGGCTGACTCGTTCTGAGAATCCCTTTTAAGTACATTACTGAAGGTCGACTGGATGCCAGCACGGCTAGCGGTTACAAGGGTGAACGTGAGGATGTCGATGATGATGAGGGGGAGGTTAATGATGTAATTGTCATCATCATTGTAATGATTATAACCGTCATCTGTCATATTCTTCGTCATAATAATCATCATTTTCATCACGCCTTCATTGTGTTTTTTCGTCCTCCTGACAATCACCATGGTAATTTATCATCCCCATTATCACCGTCTTCAAGATCAATAGTAACATCACCATCATCGATCAACAACAACAACGCCGTCGTTATCATAATCATCAGCGTCATCATCATCATCATAGCCACATCATCAACAACACCCATTCTTTTTACGACATGGCACCTTAATTTAATTAACTTTTTTGACAACACTACATGATTTTATTAGATGATCCCACATTGTGTTGATATGACCATCTACTTTATTATTAAATTACCTCTTTCAATGATTACATTATTTATTTATATTATTGTTAATATAATCCCTTACTTTTAGTCATATTTTAAAATATTTGGTTTCCGTTATCTTATAGATGAATCTTGCAGTTGATTGATATTATCCTTAACTTCATGTTTTGAGATTACCCCTTAATTGTTCCAGCTGGTTCTTATTTTATTATTTTAATCTTACCCTTTGATTCTAGTAATGTTTAATATCACTCATTAACATTGCATGTTTATATTTCCCTTAAATTGTTTGAGATGACCCCTTAATTGGCTAGATTTCTAACCTTTATAAGGGTAGCATGAGGATGACGATGATAAGGAGTATAAGGTTAAGAATGTCACTGTTGTCGTCATTATCATCAATAATTATTACCGTCATCATCATCGACGTTGTCATCTTATTCATAATCATAATCATCAGATGACGAGTAAACTTCGTCCTCTGTATCATCATATTTTATACATTTATAATCCTCATAATCACCATCTCCTCACCAGTACTAACATCATCCTTATCATTATCAACAACACCATAATCATAATCATCATCATAACCATCATCATCACCATCGTTAAAATCATCATCAGCAGCAGAAACATCATCTTGTCACTCTGTGTCTTTCTCCCTCTTTCTCTCACTGTCTCTCTCTCAATCTCGCTCTCACTCGCTCTCCTTATCTCTCTGTCACTCGCTCTCTAACTCTCACTCAACCACACACACACACTCTCTCTCTCACACTCTCTCTTTCACTCACACACTCTCCCTATATATCTCTCACTCGCTCGCTCCCTCTCTCACTCTTTTTCTTACACTCTCACTCTCTCATTCTCTCTTTATTTCACTCTCTCTCACTCTCTCATTCTCTGTCTCTCACACACTCTCTCTCTCTCACTCTCTCACTCTCTGTCTCTCACACTCTCTCTCTCTCACTCTCTCACTCTCTGTCTCTCACACACACTCTCTCTCTCTCACTTTCTCACACTCTCTCTCCCCTCTCTCTTACATATACACACACATTTTGTGTCTCTCACACTCTCAATCTTTCTCACCCTCTCTCTCTCTCACCTACTCTCTCTCTCTCTCTCTCTCTCTCTCTCAGTCTCCCCCACTGTCTCTCTGTCTCTCTGACTCTCTCCCCGCCCTCTCTCTCTCTCACTCTCCCTCCATTTTTCTCGTATGGTTCACCACAATTGCCACTGCACGTTACAAATAAACTTGATCGTGCTTGTTGATTGCTAACAATGCTAAATTATATAACCAACCAGTGTTGAATTATATAAATACAATTAAGTCTTCTTTCTCAAAATCGTTACGACCAATTGACATGACATCTAAGTGGATCGTTTATTGAACGATATGGCGCTCCACATGCTTTCCCATGCGGTGGGTTTATTTTCTGGGTTTTCCTTCCCCTAAATAAATGCCGTCACCACTTGTTGAGTAGCCCGCATAGCAAGGAGACTCGTTGAATACGTTGTCTGATCGCAGTATTTTCTACCGCGTTTACACTACCTCTCGAACGAGTCTCTTTGGCTACATGCAGCTTTCACTTACTCTGCCCACAATTTTCATTCTACTACACCCAAAGCCTGTCAAATATAAAGAGTTACTTCATGTTTCACCTTGTTTTCACATTTTTGGGTTTTCATAAATGAACGAACACGAAAAGTTCAGTGAGGGAAAATAACACGCGTGTGGTTTTTACAAGAAAGTCTACTGTGATACATCATGATCTCTAATAGGTCTTGTGTTAATAATATATGTAAGTTTTATAAGAGCATGATCTAACAAATGTTGTGACTAAATTACGGTTGCATCTAGGTGAAGACGTGGTTTTCGTTTGTAGAAGTAAATATTACTACTGTCTCGGATCTTGACATCGGAAGACGGGGGAGAGGGTGGTATTGGAGATTTTTCGTCGGAACTTCAGCAGTGTGCTGTCTCGAAGACGGGTCATGTGTACTGTT